>NAJQ01000142.1:8775-51084 GCA_005059865.1 Friedmanniomyces simplex
GGTTGGGGCTACTATTGGGGGGGCTTTGGCTGATGCTAGATCGCGGACTGGGGCGGGGGAGAGTTATGGGACTTGATTGGGGTGGAGGTGGTGGGAAGGGGGGGGCCAAAGGATTGGGGGACATGGAAGCAGGTAGGGGTTTGGGGGGTGTTAGGGTCGGTAAATGGTGTTGGGGGCTTAGGGGGTTGGATGTGGTATCATCCTACTATCGACGGATTGGCTCGTGTTGGTGAGGTCAGTAGTGGTGCTGGCCCGGAAGGTGCTAAAAGACGGGCCGCCCTGGAGCATGGACGCCGAAGCATCGCTCTGCGGTTCCATGTAGCTGGAGTGTGGTCTGCACACATCGCACTGCCGCTATCGACCGGGTAGTCGACACTCTTCCTCTGGTCAGCGAGCGACAGGCGAAGGCATCTGTTCGACTTGCCACGATGCCATCCGGCTTCAAAGCGCAGAATACCCCATCTTCCGGCCTCGACCGACCAGCATGGGGCCACTAGGCCGCTGCATGTACGCCGGTGTCTACGCCCACGACTATTGGTCTGCCACCAATGGGTAACCTCCCCGGCCGCGCTCTCAGGCTGAATGGTCGGCTCGGAGGACTCGAGCAAGGAGAGCGAGGGGAGTTGCGGCAACCTGCATACGAGGGATATGTCTCACTCATGTTGACCGAGAATACTTCACATTATATTTCATCAAGTGCGGGACACAACTTCAGTGGTGCTACTCTTATTTTCTCGGAAGCACCTATGGGAGTTGATGGTAAGCAGAATGAAGGGTATCATGGTTGGGCGAAGCTTGCTGCGCAGGGCCAAGAAACAAACTCGCGCAAGGTCTACTCAGTTTTTTGAGGAAAGCTGGCCAGTGTGGAACCACCATGGCTCACGATATAAAGTAGCGCACGATATCAAGCGACCAAGTCTGTCACCTTTTATGCTATTAGGGGTCGCGTAGCGATCTAACCCGCTACCACACCATGTCCCTGTCCAACTTCACGTCGCCCGACCTATCCATTCCGAAAGGTATTGCAGGAATCGGTACCGTCATCTCCCATGCAGTAAACCCGCCCGTCGCTCCTTTGCATCAGCAACTAACATGGACCAGGCCGAAATTACGGCCAAACTCCCACGCATGCTGCTCACACTCTCGTATGATCCCCTGCGTCTACCCTACTCATCGACCATCCAGCGGACATCATGCTGCCAGGAGATCTTCATCGAATCAACCACCGCGAAGGCTCACTACCAGTCCTCCTACGAGCACCAGGATGGGAGCCGCCACGACGAAGCCACTTGCACCTGCTACGACTGCTGGCAGCGACGCGAGAACAAAAAAAGCCGCCGAGGAAGCCGCAAAAGCAATGCTTGCTTTACTCGTTCACGGGGTCGAACATATGGCTACCGGGCTTTCGAGTCTGAGTGTGCGAATGCAGACCGGAGAGGGCGATTTAGCTGAGGACTGTATTGCACCTATCTTTGTTGGAGTTGTACTGGTTGGGATCGCTTTCTTCTGTTTCAAGCCTTCGGCCGGAGTGGGGAGAGCGAAGCGCTATGGTAAAGAAGGGTGGTTAGCTGAGGGTATGGCGAAACGTAAGGAAGATAGCGATGATGTATTGAGCGGAAGGCACCAAGACAGGTCTTCTTAGGCTAGAATCGGAATGAGTCGATCCAAGGTGGAGAAGCGGTACGACGAGGCTATGGCGAGGCTTCAGCAGTACCGTATGGGAGGAGGGGAGGTATGGTACCGACGGTATGGAGCGAGGAGGTGAGAGTTGTTACCAAGACTGATCACGACAGGTGCTGGACTGAGAGCAGGCATCGTAACCGCACGCCTTATGGCTTGCGCAAGCTGTAAGCTGCTGGAAAAGTAAGACAGCCGGCGAAGGTGCCGGATGCCATCACGGATCGAAGACGATGAAAGCTCCGCAGACATTTCGTCCTCGTCAGCTCGGCTGGCGACACTCGGCATCTAGCAAAGGCTGCTCACCCAATGCTCCACCTTCGCGTACCGTCTACGAGGCGGCGGCCGCACTACCGTGAGAAAGGGGAAGGGAACCCTGGTGGCCGTGAGGAGTCGCCTGCCTCCCTCGCAGAGACCGAGGCGTTAGTGTCGTTCGCCGGACAGGATGAACTCGTACGGCGGCGAGATTTTGCAGAGGGGCGAAGGTGGCGTGGGGTTCATCGTCGACGGGGTGGTGGCGTTCTCTGTGGTCAGACCTTGCCAATGCTCTTAGTGATGGCTGTCAATGGAAATGGAGAGCGGTATGGATGTCCTGTAGACGTCCAAGTCAGATGGCGTATCTATCCGGTAAGGCAGTCAACCCCGAGAGGACGCTCTCACAATCACCAACTCAATCAACAAGACACACGAAGAGTATGCAATGTTTAGACGTCATCTACCTAAAGTATTCGACCGCCAACTGCACTCCGTCATTTTTTCTCTTCTCCCCAAAGCAACGCAGCGCCAAAGCGCCTCACGCCTAGCTTCCCAGCCCTCGCCGCAAGCAGGAGGACTGTTCCGCCAGTTTCTCAAATCGCTCTCGCCCGCTCAGCTGCAAGGTCTTGGGTGGTGGTACTGCATCCTGTGAAGAGGCCTTCGACTCTGGTGTGTTGCCGCTCCTCAAGCCTGAGCTTTCAACCGCTTTTTTGTGTCTTCCTGCTCTTGCCACCTTTGCCGCCCTTGCCATCCTCCACCACCATCACCGCTCGCCCGCCTCTAGTCCTCGATCTCATCGAGAACCCCATCACTCTGCTCCGACACCGCATCCTCATCATCATCACCCTCGTCCTGCTCATCTTCCTCCTCATCCTCAACCTCCGGCGAACCAGACTCCGCAGCCTCCTCGCTCATCGTACCCGGGCTCGCAGCAGTCTCCTCCGTACGCGCCCTCTTCACGTCACGGCCGCTGCTGCTGTCCTCGCGGCTAGCCCCGCCCACCGTATCCTCCATCTCCATCTCCTCACCACCAGCACCACCACTGCCGCCGCCGCTCATGCGCCTCTTCTCGCCCGCCTTCGGCTTCCTCAAGTACCCGCTACCCGGACGCAGGCCGAAGAAGCGCACGTAGTCATCAAAATCCTTTTTGTTGCCATCGTGCCACTCCTTTTCACCCTCCAGGTAGCGCTCCCCCTTCGTCTTCGCCTCGAGCCCACGACGACGACCCAACTTGCTGCTGCTGCCGGGCTCCCCGCTGTCCTCAGCAGCCTGCATGTCCTTCTTGCGCGGCTGGTTAACCTGCTTCTGCCCCAAAGCCGCGGCGATGCGCTTGGTAATGGTCGCCTTATCGGCGTAGCAACCGTTATAGCAGAAACGGTTGCGGATGTCAGTGTTACCGTACCCAGCCTCGGCCACCATGCGCAGCAGCGTCTCGCGCCACAAGAGATCCGGGCAGAAATCCACGATGCACTCCGCCGCGCGCTTGGTGAGGATGAGCGTGCGATCATACTGCTCGCGCGTGATGAGCGTATCGTACGCGCGGAAGACGGCTTGCTCAAGCTGCTCGGTCGCGCCCTTCTTGCCCGGGTTCCAGCAGATCATCACCTTCTTGCACGCCTCGCGCAGAGCAGCGCGGGAGTGCGGATCAGTCACCTGCTCGGCAGCGTCGAGGAGATCGTCGGGAGTCTTGAAGCTGAACTCCAGAGCCTTCAACCTGTCTGCCTCCTTCACGAACGAGAAGTTCCCAGAGTAGTAGGGATCGCCACCGATATTCTCGTTCTTGCGCTTCGTCAACGTCCCCTTGCCAGCGTCCTCCTCGTCGGAGTCATTGTCACCGGTATCCTCGCCCGTGATGATGCCGCGGTTGGGAGTGTCCGACACCCCCTTCTTGCGGTTGCGCGAGTTTTTCTGCTTATCGGCAAGCTCCTGGTCGATCTTCAAGATGATGGGCCCGTTCTGGACACGCACGGCCGCCATGGCGTCAAGAATGTTCGGGTCGTACTCGTTCGTGTTCCAGCGGTGCAGGGGCAGCACGTGCTTCAGCGCCATGAAATCGAGCTCACGGTGCCACGGGAACTCCTCGGCCTCGGCCTGCTTGCGGACATTGCGCTTCCCAGTCTTATTAAACTTCTTACGCTCCGCCGGACGGTCACGCACAGGATACGGCGGGGTCGGGCCCGGACTCTGAGCCGCGGGCGACTTCTTCTTCCTGTTGCCCCTGCCGTGGCCGTGGCCGTGCATACCCGCGGGCATGATGCCCTGCGGTCCGCCCGCCATGCCTGGATAGGCAGGCAAACTATTTGCATACCCGCCGTGCTGTGCGTGCTGATTGTTGTAACTTCCACCGTAATGCGGCTGCGGCGGCTGCGGCGGACCCATCATCAACTGGGGATGAGGATACTGGTGAGGCGTAGGGTATCCGACCCCAGACGCGGCGTGCTGCTGCGATGGCAGCACATGGTTAGGTGGCGGCATCGCCGGGCCAAGCGGCGGGCGCTGGGGCATCTGCATCTGCTGATGCGGCATACTCGGCGCCCTATTGCCATTGTACGGAGTCGGAGTACCGTAAGCAGGCATCCATGGCGCGGCCATGTTCGCAGGACGCCCGTTCTGGTTGTACATGGAGGACGGCGTGCTCTGAGGAACGCCTTGTCCGCCGTACACACGTATCCCTAGCTCGCGCCACCGCGAGCGCTCCAGCAGGCGCATGTACGCCGCCTGCGCGTGCTCTTTGGGGAGCAACCACTGCCCCAGCGGGAAGTCGACCAGATACCGCAACATTTCTTTATCCTACAGCATATACAGTCAGCATAAAGATCGGTGTGAATTGATTTGCTGCGAAGGGACAATCAACATACCTTGTGGAACTGGTACGCCTCGGTCGTCTCCCAGCTCCCCTGGATGGGCGTCATCTGCACGTCGCAGTACATGACCTCCAGCGTGGCGCGCTCCGCCAAGCCGAAGCCCTCGACCTTCCACGGGCTGTGACTGAGAGCGAGCTGGTTGGCCTCCTCCCTGTCCTTGTACTTCTTCTTCATGTGATCCGGTACCGGCGCCTCGTCATCGTCAGTATCGTCATCGAGGGCGATCACATCCACCGGCGCGTCATCCATGGGATCGAGCTCGTGCTCGCTCAAGGTGTGGTCGTTGTAGTCGATGCTGCCTTCATCGACGTCTTCGTCTTCGTACTCGGGCTCATCCTGTGGCAGCAAGGTCAGGAAACTGTAAGTGAAGTCGAGTACAGACAAACATACCGTGTTTATCATCACTATATCACGTGGAGCGGGCATGTTGCGTGCCGGCTCTTTGCCCTTGCGAGCCAAGCCTCGGTTCGCGCTCGGATTGGTCTTCGGCGGAGCATTGATGGACAGAGACCCGACGTCACTCAGCGGAGAGCTCTCGGCGCTACCACCAGCGACCGTGTGCTGCACGCGGATGCTGTCCTCATCAGCAGGCGAGTTCGCAGCCGGCTGAGCCTTCTTCGAACGGCCCCGCTTCTTCGGCTCGGCGGTCTCGATCTGGTCTTCGCTGACCGGCATGGTGAAGTCGCGCTCAGCGCGGAACATCGCAAGCTTTTCCTCGTTTGACATCGCTGGTTGCTCTGGCTGCTCGTGCCTGTGGACGTTTATCAGGTGGTATTTCACCCCGTTCGCGCTCCTGTATGTTTTCTGGCAGCGGGTGACCAGGCACTTGTAAAGCTTGGTCTCGGCGTCGAAGGTCAGGCGACCGATACTCTGGCCCTTCTCTTTGTGGTCGCTAAATTGGTGAACACTGAGGCTGTATCTGCTTGGGTACGTCTTAGTACACCCGATCACCGGACACTTCAGAAGACGCTTGTTAGATGTGTCGGCGGCAGCCGAATTTCTCTCGACTGGGAACGGAGAGCTCTCCCGAGTCGTGGTCGAGAAATCTTTGGGGGTCTTGGCTGGCGAGTCTTGGTTGACGTTCGCGGGCGAGTCTTCGCTAAGCTTGGGTGACGACTCTTGGGTGACCTTGCTAGCCGACTCCTTGGTGTTCTTGATGGGCGTCTCCTCAACGGGCTCAAACTCGGAGTCCTCGTCAACCTCGGCCGGCACCTTCTCGCGGACCTTGCGCGGGGGCAGGATGCGGATCCGCACGGGGTTCTGCACGGTGCTCTTGCGGACGATCACCGACTTCGGGTTGTGAGGTGGTGGAGCAAATGGCTTCGGAGGGGTGACGGATGGAGTGGGACTCCTCTTCCTCTTGAGCGGACCGTGGGCTTGCCGCTTTACCCTAGCCATTGATCGAGTCAGCAAGCAGGCTCTTCGTTAGTGTGAAAAGTTCTCCTGCAGCACGGCGTGTGGCAACGACGGGCGGTGGCAAGGCAAGGCAATGGCTGCGTGGTTAGCAGCTGCCGGGCTCCAGGTCCTGCGGGCGGGAAGCAGCGAAGGGCCAGTTCCCGCTCCTGCCACTTGTTGTTGTTCTCTGAGTTGGATCCAGTCGGTGAATGTTGGTGTGTGTGCTGTGAGTGTGTGTGGCGGTGTAGTTGTGGTGGTGTGGGAGACCAACGTCGGTGTGAGTGTTGGTGTTGGTGATTCGAAACTTCAGTGGCCGAAGGTGCAAGTTGTGTGCGTGTACAAGGCGGCCAACGCCAAGCGCACTAGCGCCGGAAAGGGTGGGTCCGCGAAATGATGCAGCTCGTCACATGCGTACGTGGCGATTCTTTCTTGCGCGGTGAAGGTCGACAATGCAACGCTTTTTCGGGCATTTCACAATGGCAGAATGGTGTAGTATTGTGTGAAGATCAAGCGTGCAGTGGGGGGGATCGTTTTACGCACCTTCTAAATTCGTTATTCGCACGGCCGAACTCGGGTCATGTGAAGTGAAGTTCACACGTGTCGCTCCTTCTTAATGCATCGAGTACGCCATCTTAGGTGAAGGTGGAGTTCGTGAGGGTCGTTGGCGAGAGATGAAGACTAGGTAGAGGAGTGTGGTGTGAAAAGAAGGAAGAAGGAAGTGAATGCAAAGTTCGGAGGTTGAAAGGCGCGTCTGCGGGGCCGCTACGCTAGCGTCCTTCACGCCTGTGAATTCTGACGCAGATCCCTTGGCCAATGCGCAGGATTTCGTGAAACGCGAAGTCTGTTTGCTTCCGACATGTGAAGGTCGCCTGCCGGTCGTACTACCATCATCAATTCCATCTCCATCACCCCTTCGCGCAATTCCTTGCAAAATTCGAGGTATGCACGTAATGCCCCAACGACATTCACTGCTGCGTGGCGTTGGGCCAGGTGAATGATCAAAAAGCTTAAATTCCTCGGACCAATCGCGCCAGCCAAGCTATCAGTGGCGCGACATTTATGGTGTAACCAGGTGACAACTGCTGCTGAAGGACAGATTCTTCGCCACCAGTCTCCAGATGGTCCGCTGCTGGAGAACGTCTGCATGTTCAAAGACGTATAAAACTGCTGCAAATGCCGCTCAATCCATGATTCGTCCTCGTCCGTCCTTTAGTGCCCTGCATGCGTCACCAGATGTGAGCTCCGATGGTTGCTGTCCAGCCAATGTAATCTCGCTCCCTCGTCGCATGGTCTTCCGCAAGTCTCTCGCTATGCCCTGGATCATTCGCTGCTGCCGCTCGGACCCCTACAAGATGGCTTCACCAGCATGCTCGCCCTCGAAACCCTCCGCCGCCAGCCTCTTGTGCTTCCTCCCATCAGCCATCTTGCGCTCCGCATCCTCCGCCTTCTTCAGCGCGAACACCTTCTCCACCGGCGCCAGCTGGTACGGCTCCGGGATGTAGTCGTCCTTATCCAGATCCTGCGCCATCATATTAGCTCCTTCCTATACCACTACAAGCAATGGCTCTATATAAGGGATGGTAGAGTAGACGTACTATCTCCCCCAACAAACTAACATTCTCCCCCCTCACCAGAAATAGCCCCCGCTCAATATCCGCATACAACCCCTGCACGAACAGCCTCTCGACCGTATCCTGCATGACCAGATTGCCGAACTGGTCCCAACTCCTCAGCACGCCGATCAACTTCCTCCCGTCCCGCAGCACGACCATGAGTTTCTTGTCCGTTAGATCAAGTAGTTGCGCCGCGGTAGTGAACATTTGAGGCGGGAGCTGAGGGATTGAGGGTGGTCCTGGTGGTGGGGGACCTTGTTGTTGCTGTTGTTGCATCATCATCGGGTTCATCATGTGCTGTGGTTGTGGTGGTTGATCGAACGGGTTGGGTTCGCCTGGACGCATGGGGATGGCGGGTGGGTAGCCAGGGGCGTGGGTGGAGGACGGCGGGAGGTTTGCCATGGTGGCCCCGAGAGTGTTATCTAAATGAGCGGAGGGCTGTGAAGGAGCTTCATCGAGCCATGGGGATGTGTGAGTGAATGAAGGCGAGGTAAGGTACGAACCGAACGGTCGAGAGAAGGCGGGATGGAAGCGATGAATATTGCGGCCTCAGGCATCAATATGAGCTCCGGAGCTTAAGGTTCCAACTTTCGAGTAATGCTTGTATGAGGATAACGATTGTCTTCACCAGTACAGATCTCTCATAATCGCGTGAGTGTACATGTGACTCCACAACGATGCGCCGTCGATAACGAGCCACCCAGCCGAGCGCGATGCTCTCCGCCTTCCAACCACAAGCCATCTACGAGCTCAAGCCGCGAGACAAGTCCCGGATCGAATCGCTGCTCGCATACGGCGACAGACTTCTGGTCGGCCTGGGTACCGGCAGCCTGCGCATCTTCCGCGTCAACGAGACCTCGTCTTCACCTAACGAGCGGGATCCGGCGATCGAGAATGGCGACCAACCACCCCAATCCCCAACGAAGCTCAAGGCCGTCGACTTGCTGCGCGAAGAGGAGAAATTCAGCCGACGGCCGGTGCAGCAGCTTGCCATAGTAAAGGAGGCGAACTTGCTCGTCAGCTTGTCGGATGGGTATATCAGCCTCCACGACCTCCAGACCTACCAGCTCGTGGAGCGGATCGAGAGGACAAAGGGAGCGACGTGCTTCACAGTCACAAGCAACGTAGTCAAAGATGCCGAGACCGGCGTCCCGTCGCTGGTGAGCCGGATGGCGGTGGGCGTGAAGCGGAAACTGCTATGCTGGACTTGGCGGGACATGGAGATGGAGAGTAATGAGCCCGTGGAGCTTGCCATGGAGTCCACGGTGAAGAGCCTGAACTGGGTGCATGGAGGTGGTGGCATGGTTAGGCTGGTGGTGGGGACGGATCCCGGGTTCAGCATCGTGGATGCGGATGCTGCTGGGAAAGGTGAAGCAGAAGGCGAGGGTGTGAAGCCGGTTTATAAGCCAGCGTCGCGGCAAGACACTACGTCCGGCGAGCTGGCGGGTGTAAGATTCGCCGCGGTCAGCAGTAGCGGTATGGGCTATATGGGCATGTCTTCGTGGGTACCGAAACCCATGGCCACTGGTCTGTTCGAGGGTGAAGTTTTGATTGCCAAAGACGTCAACACCCTGTTCACAGACATCGATGGCAAGGCACTGGAAAGACGGCAGGTCCCTTGGTCACTGGCGCCGGAGGCTATAGGCTTTTCGTACCCATACATGCTAGCTCTGCAGCCACCCGAGAAAGGAACACTTCAGATACGGAACCCGGAGACTCTGACGCTGCTGCAGACCATTGGTGTACCTTCAGCGAGCATATTGCATATACCGCAGCCCAACATTAGTCTCGCTCACGCCGGGAAGGGCTTCTTAGTTGCCTCCGACCGCATCATATGGCGCATGAACGCCCTCCCATACGATGCGCAGCTGGCTGAGCTCGTGGAAAGAGAGCGATTTGATGAAGCCGTCAGTCTATTAACCTTGCTCGAGGACACCTTGATCAACGACAAGCTTGGCCGGATCAGAGAGATCAAAACCCAGAAAGCCGTCAGTCTGTTCCAGCAGCAGAAGTACCGGCCGGCATTGGACTTGTTCACCGAAGCCGAAGCGCCGCCCGAGCGAGTCATCGCGCTCTACCCGCGCAGCATAGCAGGCGAGCTGAGCAGCATACACGACCTCACTACAGAAGCCAGTGAGCCCGAGAACGGCACCGAGGACGAAGGAGGCAAAGCGGACGACCCGCCGGCGAAAGAAGTGCCACTGCCTGCGACTCCCTCAAAGGGTATGCTAAGCAAATTCAAGTCCGGGCATGCGCGAAAGGAGTCAGATACGGCAACCGTCAAGGCTGCAGCCCGGCTCGATACCGATAACATGAGTATTCGTACATCGAAAGCTTCACCAGCCAAACCCGCCGCGCCCGCCGACAAGCCGCTAGAGGGCGAGGATCTGAAGTTCGCTGTGCGCTGTCTCTGCTCCTTCCTGGCACAGGCAAGAGTGCAGATCCAAAAGTACCTCAGCACGGACGGCAAGCTGAGGCAAGACCCTCCAGAACTGGACGCGGAAAGCGGCCGAACCGCCTTCGCGAACCTCCTCCCGTCATCGCTCTTCGCCAACCACCCAGACCTCCCCAAGATAAACTGGCAAGCCGAGCTCCTGACGACAGCAAAACTAGTAGACACCACCCTCTTCCGCGCCTACATGCTCGCCCTCCCCTCGCTCGCCGGACCCCTCTTCCGCCTCGACAACTTCTGCTCCCCCTCCGTCGTGCAATCCTCCCTCTACAAAAACGAGCGCTATGGCGACCTCATCGATTTCCTGCACGGCAAGAAGCTGCACCGGCAGGCCCTCGAGATGCTGCAGAAATTCGGCAAGGGCGAGGCGGAGCACGAGGATTCTGTGCCGGAGGGTATGAAAGGGGTGCAGCGCACGGTGGCGTATTTGAAGCAGTTGCCACCTGAATTGGTGGATCTGGTGTTGGAATTTGTGCGGTGGCCTTTGGGTTTGGAGAGCGGGAAGGGGATGGAGGTTTTTGTTGCGGATACGGATTTTGCGGAACGGTTGCCGAGGGGGAAGGTGGTGGGGTTTCTGAGAGATATGGATGAGGGGTTGGAGGAGGAGTATTTGGAGCATGTTGTTGGTGAGCTGGGGGATGGGACGGCGGAGTTTCATCAGAGGTTGGTGGATATGTATATCGCGCGGCTGAAGAAGAGCGATGGAGATGGGGGGGATGAAGGGCAGACTAAGCAGAAGCTGGAGATGTTCCTGCGGAAGAGCACGGCGTACAATAAGCTCGCCACTTTCCGCCAGCTTCCCACGGACGACCCGACGTTCTTCGAGTCCCGCGCGATCGTGCTCAGCGCGATGGGCAACCACAAGCAAGCCCTCAGCAGCTACGTCTTCCAAATCAAGAACTACGCCAAAGCGGAGCAATACTGCAACGACATCTACGTCCGGCAACAACAAGAAGGAGCAGAGGAAGCCTGCCTGATCGACTCCCACGTCACCCACGAAAAGTTCACCTCGTACGAGCCGCAGAGCGCAATGAGCGAAAAGGACAACGTCTTCGCCATGCTCCTAGGCCTCTACCTCCTCCCGCCTCCCAGCCAAGAGAAACGCTGGCCGCAAGCGCTGGACTTGCTTAGCAGACACGGTGCCCGTCTGCCCGCTTCCTCGACGCTAGACCTCATGCCCGACGACCTCGCCGTCAGCGAACTACAAGACTACTTCCTCAACCGCATCCGCAACGCCACGAGCGTACTGCGGGAATCCGCCGTCGTGAAGAGTCTGGCCGCTGTCCAACGGAGCAATACCGAAAGAGCCTGGCTAATTGGCCCTGATGAGATGGCTGAGGTTGGGAGGAAGGCGGGGAGGAATCGGCGGGTGAGGATTTCCGAGGAGGATCATTGTAAGGTGTGTCATAAGCGGTTTGGGGCTAGTGCCGTGAGGGTGTATCCGGATGATGGGGTGGTGCATTATGGGTGTGTGCCGGGGAAGAACGTGAAGGGGGTGGAGGGTGCAGGGGAGAGTAGACGGAGGGTTGGTGGGAGGGGGCAGGGACAGGGGCAGAGGGGTTGGGGGTGAATGGGGCAGGACTGTGTGGTTTCCCGGGCGTTGCGTGGATGCTCCTGCTGGTGCAGAGTGAGGAAGGCTCACAGGCGGCAGTTGCTGCTTGTGAAGTAGCTGCTGCTTTCCCGACACGCGATGGCTTGACGTCTCGGTCTTGGGACCTCACAACAGCACTTGATTCAACAGGACGCAAGAGACAGCATCGACGTTTACGAGGCATTGACGAAGAGTAACGCTTAAGACTACAGCCACTATGAGCAGCGACAAAGAGAGCTTCCCTAGCCCCCCAAAAGCACCGAGACCATCGTATGCAAAATTACAGCCACAACCTTCTCCGCACCATGTTCCCGAGCGCCCCGCCACCCCCGAGTATGACACCACCTCGCCGCTACTCTCTGCTACTTTCAGGCCCCCCATCACACCTTCGTCGTCCTTCCCGAAACCGCAGCTTCCTGCTTCAGTATCGCCCAGCAGTCCGCACTTTGGAAAGCAGATGGCGCTGCGACGGCGGAGGACGATGCCGGAGGTAGCATCTGGCTTGCGTAGCGTGAGAGATAGTACGCCCGTCCCAGACGATATTCTAGAGGATGGTGAGGTAGGGGACGAGATGGAGCTTGATAAGAGGCCTGTTTCGCGACATTACCAGGCAAGAGATAGCATGGATATCGACGAACGGCCTTCTCCGCGACCTCACGAGCCGTCCAGTCCTTCGCCTACGTCCGCGCCGCTGCCCTCCATCGAGCCTGCATCCACCTCGGAGCCTCGCCCGCGTTCGAAAAGTAGAGTTTCTCCGCCTTCTTCAGGATCATCAACGCCAAGTCTCGTACACTCCGTGGATGAGTACATCATGTCCACCGAATACATCGCGATCCCGCCGAGTCAATCCATCGCGGTCCTGGACGAATCCCAACTACACACACAATCCGAATGGTACACCGGCGGCCCAAGGAGCCTTGTCAAGGGCTCCAACCGCGGCAAGTATCTCGACGATTTCAATGAAGACCTGAAACTGCAGATGAAGGATATCATCAACGAGGAGTGGGAGAAGCCAGCTCACCTGCGCAACCACAAGAACCTTCTAAAGACATACGACACGAGTGCAAGGTGGGATCAAAAGTTCGCGACAAGATGCGACGCCGAGAGCAGTTCTTGCACGTGGATGAACGAAACGTGGGGCCCACCGATCGACAACCCGCTGGGTTTGCAGGCGAAGAGCCGGTCGAGCATCGGGCACCCGAGCGCAACTCTGCGTCTCAATGCGCAGTATGGAGGGGACAGTCCTACCTCCTCAAAGCGCCCCAGTATCGACAGCGGAGTCACGGGGAGTCCGGGCAAGAAGCCAAAGCTGATACTTACCGTTCGACCGCCCGTGAAGGAGCACAAGAAGTTCACAGCGCCGCAGATGGAGCGGGAGAGTCCTGGACATCAGTTGCTGTCTCCGAAGCCGTCTCCGCCGCGCAGGCCTACGATTTGCAGTAATTGCAAGGCACACGAAGATGACACGCCGCTGTATCTGTGCGACAAGTGCGACCAGAATGCTTACTGCAGCAGACGATGCGAGACCAAGTTCGCACCGCTGCATGTTCTCACCTGCAAACCAGGGACGCCACAATCACCGCAAGACGCTGACATCTCCAAACCCTCGATCATGGACGACCCGCGCAACTACATCGCCGATGAAAGTATTGTGATGACCACAGAAGCCACCAAATCACCATCACCGCCACCACTGAGACCCCGCGAAATCCTCGCCTTCCGAGTGACCAATTCCCGCACAATGGAATACCGCGTAGCCGGGCACTCGGGCAGCCTCTGGCAAAGCGCCGAATCCCTCCGCGGCGACATGTGGACAGTAGCCATGGACGACTTCTGGCAATCCACGCCCCGGAACAAACTCTGGCGGAGGTTCGCCGAGCGGCCGCCTATCTACTACCTCGATACGGGCCAGATGGGACGGTCCGTTACTGCGATGTTATTGGAGGACGAGCGGAGTCTGGCGTTTGACGTGCGGGATTTCGACGATACGGTGGAGGATGATTGGCGCACGGCGGAGGAGCTGGGTGCTGAGTAGGATCGGACACTTGAGCGGGCGTTTGTGAGGGTGGAGGTGGCGGTGGAGTGGGAGATGAACGCGAAGGTGGTGAAAGAGATGTTTGGGCCGCGGAGGGATTCGGGTTGTACGGGGTATGTTGGCAAGGCTGGGTGAAGCGGTTGAATATCTGCTTGGGTACGATGTGGAGCTATAGCGCCTAAGGTACTTCGCACTCAGCAGTGAGCCGAATAGAGTGTGAAGTTACACCCATGCAAGCTCCGTCCTGCGGCAACGAGCAACGCCCTGGAGCCGAGCCGGTAAAAGCGCATCCGCAGACTCTGGAGCAATCCGGGTATCCATTCTCTATCAAAGGTCTGCATCCCCACGAGCACTCATCGCAGCAAACCAACATTCTCCGCCAGGTCAAGTCCCGCCGTGCCTACTGCTTCCGCAGCATGTACCGCTAACGAAATGCCAGGCAATCTCAGCACCACCTCCAAGATCCGTATCCACATCAACGCCAGCAATAGAAACACCCGCAAAAGGTAATCCTGCCATCCCAGCTCAGGCTGGTGCCCTCGGCTGTAGGTCGAATCCACAAAGTCAAACGGCAGCTCCGCGCCCAGGTGCTCAATCGCAACTTTCAATCCACTGCTGAACCCGTCCTCATGAAATCCGTACTTCGTCCACGCGCCGCAGTAGCTCACCCCCCTCGTATTCTGAATACTCTCCAGCCGTTTCTGCGCTCGCACGCTCTCCGCCGTGTAAAGCGGATGCCGATACACGAATTTCCCCTGCGTAAGCCGAGGGTCGGGCGCCCGCTCCGGATTCATGGTGACCAGCACCGGGCCGAACGTGCTTTCCGGCAGGTGTTGCAGGATGTTCATGCAGTACGTCAGGCTCACTCCGGCGGGGTTGCAGAGCTTGGAGGGCGTGGAGGTGACGAGGTAGTTCCAGGCTGTCCAGCATTTCCGGCGGGTGGGCATGCAGCTGAGGTCGGAATGGAGGTAGGCAATGTTCTCGTTGGTTTCGAAGGCGGAGAGGATGTCGATTTCGGCCTGGGTGACGTATTGGACGCCGGAGGCGGATTTGATGAAGCTGCTGCGCTTTTGGTCTTTGTAGGGGTCCTCATAATTGGTCTTGGGCTCGTATGTCAGTTGCGCAGGAAGGCTGCTCTGCTTCGTAAGAAGCGGTAAGACCTGATCGCCGTGACAGGCGAGGATGACGTGCTCGAATAGGTCGCCTTCTATCCGACCGGAGTCGTCGTTGATCCAGGAGACCGTGACGCCCGCATCCTCCTTCCCCGAAGGCCGTAGAACGTTCGCCACCTTACATGAAGTATGCAAATGCAGTTTGCCGGCTGGGAAGCCTTTCACAATTGCGTCGATGTACCGCTGAGAGCCTCCGGGTATGGTAAGCCAAGGAGGCCGTACCGCAATCGTAGTAAGGAGGTGATGGTTCCACATGAACCGCACCAGTGTCGCCGCCGGGAACTCCAGACTCGCTTTGTCCGGCGAGGTACTCCATACCGCTGCCGTCATGGGTATGAGGTAGTCGTCTCGGAACGCTCGAGAGTACCCTTCTCGATCAAGGTACTCTCCCACACTCATCTCACCGGCATACTTCCTCCGCTTCGCAGGTGAGCCTAGCCTTGTGATCCCGCCTTCGTCCTCATCCGCTATCAGGTCGAGTGCGAATTGGTTGAATCGTAGGATATCGAAGATCATCCTCCAGTGCCTTAGTCTGAACAGATTCCGCCTCTGTGCGAAGATGCCCTGCGCTTCGCCACTCCATTCGAATTTGCCGTGATCCCTCGTCACGCCAAAGGTCATCTCGGTGTCGACAGTGTCGACCCCCACTTCTTTCAGAAACCGTATGAAGTTGGGGTATGTCGCCGTGTTCATCACGATGAAACCCGTGTCAACCGGTACTTCTTCGTCGCCGTGTCGCCACATCTGCGTATTCGTATGCCCGCCCAAACGTGGCGACTTCTCGAAGACATGGACATCGTACTCGCTGTCCTTCAGTGCCCACGCCACACCGAGACCAGCGCATCCCGAGCCCACGATGGCGATCTTTGGTCGCTGCTGGTTCTCCATAGACGCGGGCGCCATCCTTTTCTTTGGCGTATTTGGAGCTTCAACTCTATCGCGATTGAGGATGTTCATCTGATGGACCAGGCCGGGTCTGGAATGATACTTGGGCTTGAATGTTGAGGAGCCGGAGTTCGAACATGCAGGTTTGATGAAGTGGCCAATAAGAGTCATGACGCATTGTGCGGGCGCGGCCGGTATAACGACCCGGAAAGCAAATGCGTGCCTGCCTATTTTCACGAGTATCCGGATGTATGAGGAGCAGACGATTCTTCCAGGGATCGATTACAGTGACGATACCACGATAGATTGCGCGTCTGCATTCTAAGTTCGGTCTTTATCTCACAAACGTTTAGGAGACGACACCTCATCACGAGTCCGGAGTACGAGGGCTCGAAAGCGCATTCTCTGGCAAATAGAAAGAGGTTGTAAGTGATACGTGAACAGTTTAGCACGTGAATCCGTTGAACCTGCTCGTCTCCTCGTTCACATCTCCCTCTCAACAAGTCCTCAAGAAGCTCTTGCATGCCAATATCTCTCAACAAACCCCAACCCCTCCGCCACCCACCCCGTCTCCAACGTCGCCGCCTCCCCACTCCCCGGCGCATGATTATCAAATCCATGCTCGCCTTCCTCAAGACTCACATGCACCTCCACACCCGGCACACTCTCCCTCAGCTTCTCCACAAACCTATGCGTACCTTCAACGGGGACGGCACTATCCTGCTTCCCATGCATAATCCACATTGCCGGTAGCCGCACACTGTCCATCGCACCGTCTTCAAGCAGATCTAAGGGGTAGAGCGAGCGCTCCCCACCGAAGAGTTCTTCGAAGCGGCCTTGTTGCACCATAGACATGGCTAAGGGTACGCGGGCCAGTGGTATGGCTGAAGTCACGATCTCCCCTCCCTTGAGACCAGCGAGATAGTCCGCCAGTACATGTCCCGGGATCTGCGGCACGGGAGGATTGAAGATGTGTTTGACGTATGCTTCGGTGTAGTGCGCAGCGCGGAGATCGAGCATGGGGTAGTGCATCACCACCGCCTTGATAGCCGAGGGAGCGATCAAGGTGCTCATGAAAGCCAGGTAGCCGCCTGCTGACTCCCCAGTTACGAGGAGGTTGTTGGGATCTACCTCCACGCCGGCTGGGAGGTGGGAGTGCAGATTCCCGGGTGTCAAGAGCCAGGCGTAGAAGTCTTTGATGTCGTCTAGGATCTCGGTGCCTTTGGCTTCGGGCATGAGACGGTAGTCGGCGGTGATGACGATGGCGCCGTGCTGCTGGCAGAAGTCTAGGATGAACTGCGGGTACCAATCTGCGAATAAGCGATGGCCTGTGACGAGGAAGCCGCCGTGAAAGCGGACGGCGAGCGGGACTTTCTTGCCATGGTTCTCCAACATGGCTTTCGGGATCAAGATGGATGCCTCAATCGGAGTGTCGCCAACGGTCTTGTACGTGAAGTCCGTGACACTGAACGGCGCGAACTTCGGGGAGGCTGCTAGATCTGACATGCCGTTCGTGGGATCGAAGTGTTTCTGTGCTGCTGGTTATGATCAATGATAGTTCCCAGAGCGGTGCTCCAGTGTAAGATAGAATCGAGAGGCTCAATTTTGACATCAGTGGAGGGAGCAAAGGGGGGCCAATATATAAGATACGATATGAAGTGGCGATAGTGCATCGAGCAAGACTTGCGCTAACTCCGCGTCGCTTTTCCATTCAGCGGTATTCTTGGCAAATAAACCGCTGAGCTCGCGCTGCGGACTTATCCAAGCCTCCAACGCCGTGATGACAAAGAAGCGTGCCTGCTTAGGGCCGCTGTCTAGACGCAACAACCCTACGTCTGCAGCGGCTACGTTAAAACTTACATGTAGAGCTGCAGCTCTCAGTAGGCCAGCCTTCGTATACCGGAAGAGGCATAGTGTCTTAATCGTTTCCTTGTACGGATCCTTACCTAAGCACAGCAACATATCCATCGGTCACCACGTTTGCCGTCCTTTCGCCTTCATCTGATCCCTAAGGTGCGGGTCTCCAGAACGGCGAGAGATAAGTCGGCGTTCCCGGAGTACCACTGTGACCGGCTTGTCGATGATACACCGTATCTCGCAGCTCGCGTCGGAGGCGTCGTAAGGAACATCATCCAGGTAGAGCACATCTCCCTCATCATTCATTCAATCCAAGCCGTCACCCACCCCTACCAAATACCTCAAGCACTCACCAACCCAACCCGCGGCCCACTCCTCATCCCCACAAACCCCCTCCGATCCCTCCCCGTCCTGCCCCGCCCCAGCCAATTATATTTCAGCGCCCCCGTGAGCCGCTCCACGACCCCCTGCCCCACATCCCCCGTCTGACAACTCCCCAAAACGTACAGACACTGCAGCATCCTCGCCACCGTCTCTGTAACCTTTGCCGGATCCGTGAAAGCAGTAGAAGCTGGTGGTCGTGGTGAGGAGATGGCCTGATGACCCGTCCCGCTGAACGAGGCCGGTGGTGCGCCCAGCGGTGAATTGACATGCGGCATACTCGTCCCAAAGGAGCCAGCGGAGGTATTCGACGTAGCGCGGCTCCGACTTGCCAAGCTGAAAGCACCCCCCGACGAGCTGCTCGCGGCATCTAAAAGCGTCGAAGCCTGCGAGTTAAAACTGCTCATATGCGGACTCAAACTACCCGCAGTACCCGGCCTCTCCGCTCCCGTAGAAGCAGGGTCACTTCTCGCGTGCTTGCGTCCCTCCGCGGACGGATCAGGCGAAGTCGCCGCATTAATACTCTCCAACGACAGCCGACTAAACGTCGCCATCAGACTCTCATGCCGTGGCAAAATCACCGTGTCCCGGAAAGAAATCAACGTAAGCCGCCTGATATCCAACTCCTCCCCCAAAGTCGGCAATCTTATCGTGCCCCCCGAGGACGAAGGCCGCTCGTCCGACTTCAGCGATTCGGGCATGGCGCCCCAGAAATCCTGCGCTTCGCGCACCGTCATGATGACGCCTTTGCCTTTGAATTCCAGGTCCAGAGGTAAGAAGACGGCCTGGAGGAAGGGAACAATGCTACCGTGAACACCAATCCACATCTCCACCAGCTTGAGCACGAGTCGATCATCTGGAATCCCGCGTAGAGTCTGCGACAGGGAAGTGAAACCCGTCTGTAGAAGCTCCCGGACGTCCTCGATCAGCACAACGGGCGATTTACGTTGGATGCAGCGGCGTATGTGCACGTTGACCAGCATATTGAAGTCCTCGATCGGTGTCCTGAGGTGCTCGCCAGAGAATAAGTTGAGCAAGCGTGCTTTCAGCAAGGGCCACGCATCGTCCGGCCCGATCCCGGGGAGACCCATTTGCGCCCCGATGCTACTGAACGCTTGCTGCGAGACCGCCGGCGTAGCATCAGACGCGAAAGAGAAGACACTCGCGGCGGGACCAGAAGGCGGACCGAGCGTGGTGTCGTACTGGCTGGGTCCCAGGTACTGCTCCGCTTGGCTCGTAGCAGACACATTCGATACCGCGGGCGCGAGATCGAGTTTAGCAGCCGCCGCCGCCGCAGCCTTCTCCTCTTTCTTCTTCTCCCGTAGAGCCCGCCCACCATGTCGTAGATCGAAACCAGACATGGACTTCGAGAAGCTATTCGGACCCGGGGAATCCGGGGTGAACGAGTAGAGCGGTTGCGGCTTATCCGGGTTCGTCGCTTGCGAATTGGAATGTGCAGACGACAATGGCAACTGCGACGGCTCATCCTTTCCCTTGTGCTTCGGCCTGGAAAGGAAGTGATGTTTCTTCTCCTTCTCCCTCTCGCTCGTGCTAGGCACCAACGTGGACGTCGAAGCATTCGCCGACGAGTAGATGGAACTCGCACTCGAGCCCGCGGGATCGATCAAACTCGTCGTCGACGCATTCGCAAAGCCACTCCGCAGTAGATTAGAACTGAGGCTGCTGACCTTACCGGGTGAAGGCATTGCAGGCGCCACCCGACCCTCCTTATCTTTCGACAAACTCATATTCTTCGGTTTGGAGAAAAGCTTCATCTTCGAGCTCTTGCTCTTCGGCTCCTTCTCCAACGGCGGACCAGGTAGTGATGGCGCAGCGGCCTGCGGCAGCGGGGGCTGCAAATTTGGCGAAGGAAGCGGCGACCGCCCGTTCGGAAACGCCACATTCGCCGCCGTCGCCGCGGCCAAGTGCCGGCCCCCTAGCGAGCCATTCGAGTACGGCAATCCCCCCGCTGAAGGGATCTGCGGACTGGACGTCGCGCTCGGCCGCCGACTGGCATCCCCCGCGGTGTTGATGGGCGCAAGACCGGGGTACGATCGTTTCCGCTCGTTGGCCTGTGATGCTGGAGGGGAGACGTGCAGCATAGCTGCTTGCGCCGCGATCTGTGACGCGCTGAGTCCGCTATTAGGCATGGATGGCTCGAAGAAGCCCTGGCTGTATTGCCTTCGGTGGCTGAAAGCTGCTCCGGGCATATTGGGCGAGGTGGTGCGTCCCGGAGCATCGATCGAGGTCCTGTATGGCTGGCGGTTGAGCGAGGCGAGATTACTGGTGCTCGCCGAGGGCGTGCGGCCGCCGGAGGTGGCGGGTCTCTCCAGCGGCGTCGTTTGCTGCAGGTACGGCGAGCGCTTGGTCACTACAGACGGCGGGGGCATCTGCTGAGTGGAGGAGTCATTGGAGGTGGTTGAGAGACTCGATTCGCTCCGGATAGAGGTCTGGGATAGCGAGGACTGCGATCGGTGGCCGGAGGGAGTATGGGGTCGCGGCGGAGGCCGCAATGGTGGGAGGTTGCTCATGCTGAGATGGACGCTGTTTGACGCGTTGCTTGATCATGTATACCGTATCCTAGTTGCGATATCATACTACTTCATGATACTCATAGGATGCAAGTAGGATGCACCGTCGATCTGTCGTGGATGACCATGTAGTGCGGAAGCAAGGCCGTAGGGCTGAGCAACGCTAAAACACTTCATCACGTGACAAGTAAAACACCACCAAACACAAAGTTCGGGAGAGTCTTCTCCATTGCCCAGACTATCTACCTATCTGCCATACGATACGATACGATACTCAAGTCCATCTGCCTCCCCCCTCCCCCAAACAGTGAGATCCACCTCGAAAAGAACGACTAAGGTGAGCTTCTCCACCCAGCAGGTCAGCATCCTGAAGCCCGACTGCTTCGCTCCCGCCCCCATCACCCCAGCCCTCAGATTATCCCCCCAAGCACACCCATCCGAAAACAGGCACGCCGGTGAGAAGTGAACCAACCCACACTCCACAAAACGGGAGAGGGAAGACCCAATAACAACCGCACAACAACACACCTCTCTCTTTCTTTAAAAACAATTAAAATTTGACGCTCGTTATCAAAAGCTCAGCAACAGTACCCCCCTTAGCCACTCCACCGTCGAACGCCGAAAAGCCGGCGGACACAAACACTGCGCGAGAGGGGGCAGCAAGTGCAGGTCCAGCCGGCACGACTAGAATGGAGTGTTTGGGATGCAAAAAGGGGGTCCCGGCGAAAAAAATAGAGCGATCATGCCCAAGCGCGTGCCCGGAGCTCTCTCCTGAAAAGGAGGAGTTCAAATAGGCAGGGGCTCATGCCATACCATGCCGTTGAAAGGCAGATGACATCATATGTCCGGCCCAAATCGCGCCCCAATACATCCCCACTACCCTCTTCCAAAACCCGCCCAGGCTGATTCAATCTCCTGCGTAACAAATTTCCAGGCCCTGCGGAAATTCTGTTTCTGCAAAAAGGGGGGGACCACTGCATCTTCCAGACACTGTGTTCGGGAGGAGGTGGGGGGACTAAGCCACACACACACCACGCAAGCGAACGAAACAGGTCCTCGAGTACCAGGATTACCCCCCCGTTTGCGAGCTGCAAAAGTCGGCGAGAGCGAGGAGAAAAGCCGGCAGTAGCGGTAATCAAACCCGAGGGGTAGGCCGGAGGGAGGTGGGGGAAAATAGAGGTCGCAATCCTAGTAGGCGGGAGGGAAGGGGCGAGGAGTGCCGCGACAAACCGGGAAATACAAGCGACTCTCGTCCTCCCTTCTTCCAGATGCAGCGGTTAGGATTCCAAGCGAAGAAGATTCTCGTGGTGCGTCCAGTTCAAAGGAACAGGTAGATAAACATCCGTGTTTCCTTCGTGTGGGGTATTCCAGAGGTTTCTTGCGTCTTGCGTTCCCAAAACCAGAGTAAAAGGAGCATAGGAAGGTCGAAGAGTGGTTTCGCCTTCGCGTAAAACAGGAATAGCGAAGCGCACGACGCAAAAACCGCTCACAAACAGAAGAACGCAGTTTTGGTGTTTTTTCGCAAATATCAGCTCTGTGGAGGGAGCTGAATGATGCGTCCACCATCAGACTCCGAAAACAACTCCGCGCAAGAAGAGGAGCAGGAGTGTCTGTCGGAGGAGGTAGATAACGGACCCGACACCAGCCGGTATCCGGGCTTTTTTCCTTGACTTTCAGGGGTACTTTCGCGTTTCTCCCCGTTTTTTTTTGAGGCCGTGTCATCCCGCGAGTGGTGACGCAGGCGCTCGTTCCCAGTGCACGATGGGGTGGTGAGCGGAAGGTCAGTGTTGCGGGACTTGACCGGGCAGTTCAGCCATGACGCCGAGCTGGTCAACGGTGGGGGTTGGCAAAGGGATTGGATGGTTTCTCGTTCGTGGACCGGGTGGGGTCGGTGAAGGGATTCGCTGGTGGTGGTGGGGGTGGACGTGGCGAGGTCGGGGAAGTGAGGCCGTAGTCCCCGTGGCTCGAGGCGCGGACGTGCGTGGGTCGCCGGATGGCGCTGTCGACGTGCTGGCCGTTGACGCTGCCGAGTTTCTCCGGGTTCGGGGAGAATCCCGTGTGCATGATGGGCGAGGTGGCGCTGTGGACCTCGAAGGTGGGCAGCGGGTTGGGCGCGAGGGTGTAGGCTTGGCCGTGGTACTTGTTCCCGCTGGAGTCGCCGGGCTGCGCGGTGGCTTGCTCGTAGGTGGGTACGCGGGGGAAGGGGCCGACGTCGCGGAGCTCGTGGGTCGTGTCTCCGCTGAAGGACGGGTGGCGATCGGTAGGCTTGGGGCCTACGTAGACGTTGCCATCACCGCCTTTGAGCATGAGAAAGCATGCTCGGCCGATGCCGAAACACACTAGCAACACCCAAATGAGAAGCACACACGTCGAGATGATGGCTTCCTGTCGGATAGCCTTGGCAATCGCGTTGGTCACGTAGTAGACTGCGCTCGTGATGTCGTCAGCTGCACCACCGTTCGGTCCCGCAGCCAGGATATCCGCTTGCGATCCGGACCCAGACAGCTTCTGCACGGTACCGAGACTGAAGGTATCGTTCGGTAGCATGGGGAAGTCGACGTGCGCGTTGTCGCTGATCCAGGTAAGTCCCTTCTCGATGCCTTGGATCTTCAGCACGACTAAGCAGTCCAGCACGCCCAGGATCGGTTCATAAAGCACCGTGCCGCCGAAAGTGATGTTCAGAGCCTCGACCATGCCGTCGACGAAGACATTCAACGTGTTGTTCACCGCGGAAGTCGTCGTGTTGACCCAGCCGAACACATCGTCGTTGATCATGGTGTTCGTGTCGTTGACGACGGCATTGGTGCCGATGGCCCACTGCTCGCTGACATTGTTGAGAGAGTTGATGACTTTATCGGCGAAGCCGATGACCTGGTTCTCCAACGCAGGCACCTCCTTCTCGATGGCCTTGAGCAGAATGTACTGGCACAAGCAACCCAACAAGCCAGCGATAGCTAAAGACAGCACGAATAGAGCTGGCACGGTAGTCGCGTACGCAACGCTCCACCGGACCAGCGTCTTGCGCCGGAGCGATTTGAACGGTTCGGCGAGTTTGAGTCCGGCGGAGGAGGTGTAGGGGCGTGAGACGAGATAGACGGCGTCCATCGAATCATGGGCGACGCTATCGCTCTTGATCAAGCGCGCACGCTCCTGCATGAACCTCCAGCGTCGAATCTCACGGTAAGCCATCGGGATCATCGCCAGTATCGCAGCGATGATCAGCACAACCAGGAAGATCTTCTTCGCGAGCCGGCCGATGGCAACCAAGTCATCGAAGAACGTGTTCACGCCGTCATTGTCGGAGCAGAAGGTGAGCTGCTGCTTGTCCGGCACGGGGAACAGGCTTCTGTTCATGGTGTACTTCGGCAGGCTCTCGTTGAGCAGCTTCTTCACTTCCTCAAAGGGGAGCTTGATCGCGTAGTTGGTGAAGTTGTTGACCTCCGCGAACGTCGGGATAGAAGCATTGAGCTTGTCGAGACCTTGGTCATATCCGGCCGGTAGCTCCAACCCATTGAGCTTGCTGATCTCACTCGATAGATCGATCGTTGGCGGGGTGGGCTTTTTGCCGGTGAAAAGGCTCTCGAACTTGTCGAGATCTGTCAAGAAGCCGTTCATCGCGTTCTGGAAGTCTCCCGCCACGGTTCCAAGATCATGGCCAACACCTTCGATAGTAGAATTGAGGAAGTTGCCCACGTCTTCTGCCACAGTGACAGCGACGTGCAGGCTGCCACTGACCGCAAGGGTGATCAGGCAAACGTACGTCGAGGTCAGTAAGTTGATGATGAAGACGACGATCTCCTCCACTCCGGTGATGCTGAGTATCAGCATCTGCATGAGACCGTTGATGGCCTTTTCGATCCCGGCAGCGGAGAGCTCGTTGACGCCTTCGCTCATGTAGTAGGGCATGCTCGCCATCGCCGAGCCCACGTTCTCCACGGAAGTACACATGCTCAGTGCCTCGCGCCGCGCCGAGCCCAGATTGTTGTCCAGGCTCGCCAGCGCGAAGAGGGTACGGATGAGCACGAGTAGTAGTAAGACAGTCCAGCGATTAAGCCTGCCGTATCCTATTAGCGAGCATATCAGGCACTAGGATGGACTTTCACGCACCATGTCTGCGAAAGTCGTGCGTTTAAGCCCAGATAGGGGGTCAGGTATGGTTCTTGTTGTGAGGGAGGTCGTGATGCATCCTGTGCAGCGTAGTAGTCGCGCATCTCATGATCGCCAGCGGACAGAGATGGAGGCGCAGGATTGGGGTTGTGCTGTTGGTTCTCTGAGGAAGCCATGATGACCGACGGTACCGAAAGTCGCGATGCGCCTGTGGGGAGTCGCGGTCTTAGTATGTCTGCGTGTGTGTGTGTATGTGCCAGCCAGTGGCGATCGAGGTGCACTTTGAAGGGAGTCTGTGCGAGCGTGTTGCGCTGCAGGTTTTGAAGGTAGTGATGAACGTGACCGAAGCACGCGCGATAATTGTATTACAACAGTGAATAGTAAGGTATGATGTCTGTAGCACCCGTATGCAAAAGCAAGCACAAAGGAGAATCGTGTCGTCGTCAAGGTTCGAGATGCGTGAAGAAGGACGAACAATGGACTCGACAATAGGAAGTCCCTTCGCCGACACACACCCTCACAAGCACGTGAATAAGAGTCAGGTAAGGTATACGTACCGAGTTATCTTCGGCGTGGCCTGTCATGCGACCGCGAACACTGAATGTTCTCGTTGTCTGAAACGCAGACGCATCGCCAGTGAAGGGCGTTTCGGAAAGCCCGCCAGCCAATCATCGCAAACCGGGATTTGGGGGTGAAGGCACAGCGCTTAACGACCGCTTTGGGGCACCTGTCGTTCATTGTCTGCTCTTATTTCCTGCCGTAGTCGTGGAACCGAAAGTGACAAAGGAATATTAAAGTGGCGAGGCGCTTCTGTGCGCTGTCAAGTCGGCGAGGGATCCGGTTGATGATCGTTGCGCTCAGCCGGTCCTCGTCTCGTCGGGCGCTCGAAGGCCTGGTTCTTAGTTGCAGGGTGTCGCGCGCAGGCAAGACACCATCTTCCTTGTCGCATCCGGTCCCTTCAGTTAGTCATTCCAGTCTGGGACCCCCGGAGGCACCCCTCAGACCCTCCGTAAGGGCGGCGAGGAGCGCCTCGAGGCAGCGGAAGCAGAAGAGGGGACGCCTGCCTATAAGTCTGCTGGAAGTGTGGCGTTTGGCGCTAGCTGGCTAGTCTATCCAGCTGTTTGGGAGAGCTTGATGAATCTTGTTTACTTCGGTGACGTGTGGCTGATGAACCATGTGAAATGCAAGTGCGCGCGGATACAGGAGATGTATAAGGTATTGAGAATATCATAATACTGTGTAGGCGCCAGTGTTCCGTCTGTTGTGATGCAGTACAGTAGATTCATCCAGACGCCTCACGGCCGAGACACAGCGACGGTGTGGCGTTGTGGCGTTGTAATGTGGCGGTGCTGTGGCCTGAGCACCACCGGAGCCGAAGCGGACTTGGCGCCCAGCTTTGTGGACGACGTCTTTCGTTCGTCTCGTCCTGACATCGTCTTCGCATTGTACAGAACATCCCGGAACCTCGCCAGCTACCACAACGACATACCCTCAAGCGCCCCAAGTCGACAACGTACCGCCGATCCGTGCCCGGCGAGAGCTTCAACGTCCGGCTGCTCTCGTCACCGTCACCGTCGACGCCCGCAGCATTATAGGACGCGTTATAGCTGGTAAACAATGCTGCGACGCGCCGTAGCCAAGAGCCTGCAGGTCCTCGCCAAATCGCCACAGCGATCCCTTCGCGTCCCGGGTCTGCCACTACAATATGCTCGGTCCTCCTGGGTGAGTGGCGCCCCGAGACGGCACGAATAGCCACGAGAATGGATCACTGCTGCGAGGTCTGCCGGAACAGATGGACACCTGGGAAGTCAACAAGACCAAGACGCGCAGTTGATCCGAATCTCAAGCGGCATCCCTCCTCTTCAAGCTCTTCCCTAGTGCCTGGCTCTCAGAGCTCTTGCTGTGCTAGCGATGAACCCTGTTGTCCGAGTCTGGTGTGTGTTTTCGCGAACGTGTGCGTCGCACATCCGGACGCGAGGTCGCCAAGCGCGATGCAAGCCTCCCGTAGTAAGTCCTAGATCTCCTACCAACTCTGCTATGCCATGCTATTGTTCTCCCTTTTCAACACATATGCAAAAGCGACAGACATGCATGTCGAGCTAGTCGCCGCCAATAAGGCAGCGATGAGCCGTTTAGCCAAACGAGCTCAACTCACTGCTGCTCACCGTTCGCGTCACGTGAGTCAACGCTCACTCGCGTACCTTCTGTGGCCGCCCTGGCCATCTATATCTTGCAAACCTCGTCCGTTGATCCTTCTAGTCAACTACAACATCAAGAAGCTCGTCCGCGGCTGCTAGCACCCTTTCCACTCCACTATCAATTCAAACCCAAGCTCGCACAACAATCCATTGGAGCGGTTGACAACCGGCGACGTCGTTTTGCGAGCTTTCAAGGCATACTGGATGCGCATCAAGCCGTGGGCACATCCAAAGGCGGTGCTTCAATAACATCGGTGGTGCTGGGGACAGCATACTTCCATCACCCGCCCACAACGGCATCAGATACCGGAAGTCCTTCGACTTCTGTGAAACAGAGCCCCATAGCCGGCCAGACAAGGTACGTTATCTGCGTTGATTCTACTGAGCCTGTTGCAGCGGACGCGTCTCTTGGCGCACTCCTTGGACGATGGCCTTGGAACGGCGCAGGCGACGACCACGTGGCGTCTCACCGCCGTCATGGTCGCTGACCCTTGAACTGCCGGGTTTCTATCATTGATGCCTGAGAGACACAATAGCCACGAGCGCTGCTGGCGGACTACTCATTCCTCGCCTAACGCTATGTCCTTCCCGTGATAACCTTTTTACTAACATCGACGCCCAGAACCAGTAACACACAGCACAGCTTTAAGGCTGCAGCCGAGCGCCGTCATTCAACATCGCGGGTAACGCGTCCATACTGCTCACCATCATCGGCAAACTTGGCCTCGATACGTTCGGATCAACATTCGCCTGTGAGGAACTGACGACCCTCGCCGGGCTTCAGCGAACAATAGTAGGTTTGTACTTCGCCCCCTCATCATCCCAAGCACACACTACAAGCTGGTAAGCTCAAGCAAGCGCGCTTCTTCAGTCCTTCAGTGTTCCAATTGACCATTGCTGCCTGCGAGCCGCACAAAGCCTCTTGTCTCTCATCCTCCCCTGATGTTTTTTAACATGACTCCCCATCAGCACATCATCAACCGGTAAGCAAGACCAGCAGCGGCAATGCAACCATCATCATCAAGACCAACGGGCCCCAGGTCCTGGCGCGCATCACGCACGCCCCGCCAACCCTACCGCCAAACGAACGCGCCGCCCAGACATTCCCAGTCCCTGGCCTGGCAGTCGCCAACGTACCGCGGGGCAGGCACAAGCAGCAAACTACAACTCAACGAGTTCCGCAGAAAAGTCTGCCCGATATCGCCCTTCTGGCACGAGAACTTCGACCTACCACAACATCGCAAAGAGTGGAAAGAAGGCGAATCTCGCCGCGCGCAAGCAGCCATCAACCACACCCTCGCCGAAGAAGCAGAAAAGAAACGCCTAGGGCAAGAAATCGGCGAGCCCTTCCCGCCCCCGCGCCCACTTCGCACCGCTTTCGACCACAAGACCATGCTCGCGAGCCCGGACGCCAGCCTGAGCGCTGTCCTCGCCGAGAAAACCCTCTTCTGCCCGCTCTGGCGCCCAGCTAAGGACGACGTGGCCCCCTGGCCCAACAAGCACGAGATGGACTACGAGGGGGACTCGCGCCTCGCCACGGACCGCCTGCACCGTCGTTTCCTCCCCTTGCCGCGTGTGGAGGGGGAGGAGGGGGTGAATTGGCAGCATCGGGTTGTCGTGCCGCAGTATGCTTTTGAGGAGTACTACTTTAACTTCTCGAGAACTTGTTACAATCCTCTCGGTATCAACTGGGAGGATGTCTACTTTCGCATGCTGAGGGTGGAGGAGCTCGAGTTCACCGATGCGGTGACCGATAAGTTGAATGAGGAGGGCCGGCATGCGGTTGGGGAGGCGTTGATGGCGGCGCTTGACACGCAGGATCAGTGGGTCTAAGACTGAGCCGCAACACCATCGGACACGATCGAGGAGCGGGCACGCACGTGGCAGGCTCCACATAAGACACCATCACAATCTCTTCTCAGAAATCTAATAAGGCGCTTCATCGCGCGCAAGAGCAAGTCGACAACTTTACGAGAACACTAGCCCTTCACCGGCAGCATCATTATCACCACCATTAAGCTTCACGACAGCGTCCGCAGAGCTTGGAGCGGCGAACAGCGTAGCGATGCCTCTATCCCGAAGTTTCCCGCTACATCACAGCACACGTCTGAAACGTGGCAGGCCGCAACACTCTACACGATCAGGATGCCCAACATTCACTCCGCCATTCACGAGCGCGCTTCATCGCGCGCACGAGCAGGGTGTTACGATACCATGAGCACCGGCCTCGAACACCGGCTATTCACACGTAAACCAGCCCTTCACGAACACCCTTCACGAACACTAGCCCTTCACAGGCCTCATCTCCATCAACTTGCGACAGCATACGCACGGCTTGGGATCGAGAAACAGCATAGCGATGCATCTACACCGGCGTTCTCCGCGAAAGCCATAGCCTATGTCTAAAAGACGAAAGGCTCAACACACACCACACTATCACAATCTCCACCTAGCTATCAACGAAAGCGCTCCATACCGCGCCCGAGCGAGGCGAAGATACTACGACCACGCTCGCCCTTCTCGGCCTCGACCATACCGACGACCAATTCACGGAACGACAGCACACGCGCCGCTCGGATCGACGGACAGCATAGCGATGCTTCTTTCCCGGCGTTCTCGGCTGATCTCGCAGCACGTGTTTGTGAATGAATGCTCCCTACCTTAGGGAGCGTGCTTCTTTGCACTTTCGGCGTTTGCATTCTTTTCTTCTGAGCGTGGGAATTTGTTCACGACAGCATCATGGCCCAAAGCGGGTGCCGTGAGTATCACAGAAGAGCACTAGGGGAGATGGGTGAGATGTACTCAATAGCGAGTTATTAGTGACTCTGAAAATGTTATTCCAAATGTGTCGAGCAGATGATTTAATCGATGTGCATTGGATGTATATACCGCACCAGGCGGGAAAAAGCGAACAAAGAAGACCAGAACGAACGCCAGCCCTGCCTAACTCCGAAATTCCAAAATCAGACTCGCCTCCCATGTACTTGTACATCCCTTCAAATCATCATTTAACACCGCTCGCTCAGTCCTTCAAACCTTTGCACTGCCTCGATCAAAACCCAAGCTTCCCCATAGCTTTCGTCATCAGCCCCGTCTTGCCCTTCAGCTCCGTCACTTTCCTCTGCTGCTTCGTCTCACCAGCCCTCTTCCCCTCCCCAGCACCCACCGTCCGCGACTCGTGCATCGCTCCCCCAAACCGCGAGACCCCGCTGTCGCGACCCGGCTGCTGCTGCTGCTGCTTGCTGCGAGCCATAATCGGAAACCCATTCTCATTCATAACCAACGGCGCAGGCACAACCCCGTTGGTAGTAAACGACGCTGGCACTTTAGCGTTGGTGAAACGCTTCGGATGCGTGGCGCTCGGGACCGCGGGGAGCGGCTTGTTGAGGTCCAGGGGCTTGGAGTAGTTGACTGCATGTACTGGTTTGCGCTTGATTTGGTGGGGGCGGGGCTTCACTTGCGAGGGTGAAGGTGAAGGTGAAGGTGAAGATGAGGTGTGCAGGGAGGCTGGGAGGAGGAAAGATGGGGTGCGGTCGTCCGGCGTCGGGTTCGCGGGACAAGATGGCGGCGATTGGGATGATGAGGATGATGGGGTCGCGAAGTCGAAGATGCCGGATTCGATGCGGGAGTAGTGCTCCCTATGCGTGGCCGTGTCCACGAAGTGGGTGGGCGTGCTGGGTCTGCTGCTGTAAGCGTCGAAGAGGCCGGACTCGACGGCGGTGTAGTGCTTGCGGTGCGTCTCCGTGTCGGCGAAGTGGGGCGTGCTGGGCCTGGTGGAGCTCGGGGGGGCGGTGTCGGCGGTCTGGAGAGCTGGGGGCGGAGATTGCGGCTCGTTGTAGGGGTTGAAGGGGCCGAAGCCGTCCGTGAAGGAGAAGTACAATGCACTTCCACCCGCGCTGGCTGGACGGGAGGCGAGTGGTTTGCCCTGGATTGACCGATGGCTCCTGCCCGGCTGCAAGGCGTCCGGAAAAGGTGTGGTAGCCGTTGCGTTGCCGGTTAGAGCCTGTAGAGCCTGGGCGCGATTGTCCTCCCTCTCTGACTCAGTGCTGGCAACTGAATCCCTGTGCGATGAGTCGTCACTAGTCAACGACGGTGTCTTGGAAATGAAGGGCAGCGCTGAACTGCTCTTGGTCGTCTCCGAGCCCGATGGCTGAGTAGGCAGGATGTTGCGGGCCTTCAACTTGGCCTTGAAGCCATCGACGTTGTTGATGAACGCCTGGTAGGCCTCCGTACTCCCCTCCATCTGCGTGCCCAGGAACGACACCGCGAACATGTTTCTGGGATTGACCTGGCCCGTCAGATCAAGCGAAGACGCACAGTCGCTGACGCCGCCTGAAGAGGACGAAGAGAAGTGCCTCTCGTCGCCCTCATCCCAGCTGTCGTTGGAGCCCACGGTCGTGAACGACATGGGGGTCGGCGGCTCCGGCATCACGGCACTAGTCGCCGGGTGCATGATCAACACCGATCGCCTAGTCGGCGCCGGCTCGCTACCAGGCCCCTTGTGCTCATGGAGGGTATACCGATTGCCCGAGGGCGTCGTTTTGAGCACGCTGGGAATACTGACTGAGCTACGAACGTCAGCGGCACTGCTGCCGACGGTCGGGAGCTGGTAGGCGAAGTCCTGGCATGCGGTGGTGGATGGAAGGAAGGATCTGGTCATCCTCTTCGATCGGCGGAACGAAAGACGAGAGCGCATGGATGACCGGTGGTTGAGGGAGGCAGTGTCGGAGCATCGCTCCTTACCGAAGGAGATGGCGTTGCGGAGAGTGCGAGCGACGCGCTTGGCCCACTTCTTCGCGGCCGTGCGTTTGCTGCGTCGGAGTTGCTTGTGTACCGACGTGGGCCTGGAGGAGATGGGAGTGGGCGAGACGTAGCTGGGAGACCATGGGATCGTCTGAGGCGTCGAGTCGGCGGTCGCCGGGAGGGCGCCGCTCATGAGGAATGGCTGGTGTTGAGTTTGAGGGGCTGTCGTCGGCGCAGCCGAAGACATGGCCGGGTTGAAGATGCCCGAGAAGGTGGTCATGGGGCGTGTGTTCGTCGTACTCGTCTGAGATGCCATGGTGGTATACGCGGAGATTGTATACGGGGTGTGGGTGTGTGGATATGTTGCTGAAGTCTGTCTGTTGCTTGGTTGGATGCTGGGTTTCTTCCGGAGACTGGACCTGCCAAATCTATATGCTCTGAGATGTGTTTGAGTAATGTGAAGAGGTCAGCAGTAGACCAGTGGTAGATAGACTTTAGCGTGCGCTGAGGAGAAAACACCCATTGTGTTGCGACGTTCACTTGCATATATGGGGGCCCGAGGCCAACAAAGAAAGTCATGAAAGAAAGAGTCGAGAACAAAGACCCGGACTCGACTCGATGGCCAACATTGTCGACGAACAATGTACAAAGGCCATCCTAGTTAAAGGCACTGTCCTGAAAAACAAAGCGAGAAGGGCGATACCGTGACGTAGTGCAAGAGGCACAGCTTCCTCGAGCACCTGGCGGATTGTGTTGTTCGCATGGCTTGCGGAGAAACGGTAAAAGAGTATTGTGAAGCGTGCGCGATAGCCATGTACTCATCGTCGTGTTAGAGTATTGCCACTGCTCATGTCTGTCTGCATGCATCTGCCGTAGGCAACGACGCTTCCTTTCAGCGCGTGGTCCTCCAATCTCCATCCTGGACCCGGAGATGCTTCGCTGTCACCCTCTTGAGATCGTCGCTGGAACGCGGAGACTTTGTCGGCCGACCTCTAGGTCTCCTAGATCCCGGGCAGTCGTCTCGTGGCACCCTGGACTGAGATGATCGACGGCCGTGATCACCCCAATGGCACCGGCCCCCCTCTCGTAGGCAAGTCTGCCCCCATCTCGAGCACGCATATATCATCTCAACGTCGAAACCGCGTTGTTATCATAGCGTCGTTTCATTCCTCGTGCCCTCCTCACCTCCCCGCCCATATCCCCTGCGAAAGCCCACCCCTCGTCTCATTCACCGGCCTCTTCGCCACCCTCCCCTGCGCTCTCACACCCTCCACCACCTTCTCCAACCCCGTATCCACCACCACACCCCCAACAATCATCTCCGCGAGCACCGCATGCAGCGTCTCAAAATTGAAAATCAAATCCAACTCGCACACATTCTCGAATAGCCGATCCAGCGCTTCGACATAGACTTGCACCAAGTCGAGGAGAGCGAGGGGCGATTCGGTGGAGGTGGAGATGAGGATAAAGTAGAGGGTAGCGTAGTGGCGGTAGGTTACCAGGGAGGGAGCATCGTTGTGTTCGGTGGAGGTGCGGGAGGAGGGCGCGAGGAGGGGTGGGAGGGGGAGGAAATTGCAGCTGGAAGGGGGACGGGCGGCGACGAGGGTGAAGATCTCGGAGAGGAGGCGTTGTTGCACGGCTGTATCCTGTGAAGCGTGAGTGTTGGTGGTGGGAAGGGGGAGTGGGCGGCGAGGTCGGTGCGTACGAGCTGGGTGTAGAACTTGGTCAAGCGCGGCTGCCCATTGTTGTTGAATACGAGCACTGCGTTGATCATTGCGCTCTTCTCATATTCTGGGCCTTAGGAAGAGAATCACATGCATGTCGCTTCTTGCCTATGTTGGAAACTGACATTCACATACAAAGGCCAAATACTAGCTCCGGTAGATCCCGAGCCAATCGAAATAATACTCGTTCGCAGAGCACACTCTCACCTCACAAGAAATCAGAAAACTTGCACCACGGTCACAAATGGGCCAGGGCATGTCATCGCTTAGCATAAAACATTGTAACACGTGCCCATCGCTAGCAGTGTACGAGTACTCCACTTCCAATTCCTACTGATGCTAACGAGCTCCTTTATTTTCGGAGTCTAGCACGCGGCCTACGTGCAGTATATGCTGGATGGCCGCCCAGTCCCAGTCTATGGAAGTGTGCAATCGACAGGTAAGACCTGGAGAGAGGATGATGAATACCCGAGCGGAGGACCTGGTGGGAGCCCCGATACTTCACGGATCCGCACATTGACTGCTGCTGAGTGAGTTGACGCGAAGGATTTGCCTACTCATTTTATTGACGATTTTCCAGAGAGCTGAAAGAGTACCCCGAGAGATGAACGTCTTCTAGCGCCGTCGTCTGCCCTCATAGATTTTAGTACCATTCTAGCTTTAGCATACGTTTGTACCGACGGTATGGTCGTTGACATGCGCCGTACACACATCCTAGTCGTCGAGACCCATGAAAGCATGCCCAACCATACGAATTGCGTAAGGGTCTCTCGTAGGTCCGTCCCGTGAACACTGAATCCGCTTCCAAGACGGCTAGGCACAATAGTTCCGTGTGTGGCATGAGGCGAATCGTGGCAACCACAATGCTCCGAACGTCGAGCCCAGTCTCACGCAGTTTCTGCGGTTACTTTGGTAGTCGTGACTCGCGGTATTCAGCCTTCTCTCAGATCGTTGAAATATTCGAGGCATATGCGAGACAGGGACGTCTCGCCATCGTTGAGGATGTCTGACTCTGATGGCAGTGTCTGAAAAATCCGCGAGAGAACTTCATGAATTTACCATCGCATCGGCCACGCAGTAGGGTTGGGTCACACTGTTCGCATCCTGGTCGGCTTCGTGAATGCAGTTGAGGTGATACAGTTTGCCACGATGTGAGGTCGGGACGATAGAAGCGCTTTGTGCGGCGGCGAAGAACGCGGAAGTTCTGACGCTATGACCTCACCCCCGGGGAAATTCGTAGACTCGCCATTCAGCCAACCTCCTTCGCTATCTCTTTCCGCCGCGCAGACAGCCTCAACACTGCCCATATTCCTGATTACGGCTATCTCTACGACTCTTTCGACTACATCGCGCCAACGCAGCCACCATGATCCAACGGTCCCTCCTCCGCTCCCTCCAAAGCGCCACGCGACCAGCCCAACCACTCCGCCTAGCCCAACGGTCACATAGTACAACCTTCTCTCCCCTTCGAACAGCCGCGCCATCAGCATCACAACAGCTACCAGCGCGGAGATGGCATTCTCAAGCCCAAGAAGCGAAGAAAGACGACACCGTAGAAGAGCAAGCCGATGCGCAAGGGCAGGGGGACAAGGCATCCGGCGCAGCACCCCAGGCAGACGCGACACAGAAGCAGTTAGAGGCGAAAGACAAGGAGGTCATCGAACTGAAAGACCGATTAATGCGGCAAGTGGCCGATTACCGCAACCTGCAAGACCAGACCAGACGCGAAATCCAAGCCGCCAAGGACTTTGCCCTCCAACGCTTCGCCAAAGACTTGCTTGACTCCGTCGACAACTTCGACCGCGCGCTGTCCGGTGTCGAAGCCGGGAAGTTGGAGGGCGAGTCAGCAGACAAGGACCTCGTGGCACTGCACTCGGGTCTGCGGATGGTCGAGCAGATTTTGATGACGACGTTGAAGAAGCACGGCATGGAGCGGTTCGACCCGGCGGAGACGGCAGACAAGTTTGATCCGAATAAGATGGAGGCGACGTTCCAGGCGCCGCAGCAGGGGAAGGAGGATGGGAGTGTGTTCTTCACGCAGCAGAAGGGGTTCACGCTGAATGGGAGAGTGTTGAGGGCGGCGAAGGTGGGGATTGTGAGGAATTCGTGATGAGTATGCTGGAAAGGGAGGGGTGTGGTTCGTGGGTGTTATTAAAATATGTGTGAGTAGTTGGGTTTGGCAGCGGAAGGGCGAGCTGCCTCTACATTCTCCTCTTTACCGTGGCGCTGGTGGTGGCAAGGCTTGCTTGGCGGCAATAGGCAGCATAGCGTAGGCGCATGTATACTAGTTGTATCTTATACCAGTTCTTGATGGCCGATAACCGGCACGAATGTCGTTCTTCCTGGCCTGTTCTTCCTCCTACTCGCAGCGGCCAGGAATTGCGGTATGCAGCTTTGCTAGCCTGGCATTCGTCTTTAATGATAGAACAGCTCTCAGCACCGCAGAGGAAGCACAGCGTTCTATACCTCCTATTCACGCAACGATGATCTTTTCAGTAGTGCAGGTGGCGGCCGTGGCGCCGAGACACCTGTCAAGCGAGAAGCGCGTCGCTCAAAGAAGCAAGAGCAAAAAGCGGGATGGATGGGTGGGTGGGTGGGAAGAACCCGACATGCAGACCGCAGGCTCGGGTACCACGGACTCGGTACCACCCAACACGTCTTACGTATCTCGCTGTCCTCGTTCTGGTGAAGATATATCGACGAGGCAATATAAAGCAGCATGGCAACTTGGGAAGAACATGGACTCTGTGATGCCCAGAACTCCAATCGTTCGAGTCAAGAGCAGCCGGAAACCCCAAAGCCGAACAGACTGCCGAAGCCCACGCGATACCGTATCCGCAGCCTCATCATGCGAAGTGGGGGCAGCTGAAAGCGCCCGCGGCGCTGGCCCAGAACTCTTCACTCGCAGTGGATGGATGCGTAAGGTATATGCCTTCGCGCGCCCACACTACTCCCTCGTCGTTCTTCCTCCTACTCCTGTGACCCGCTCCGCCTCCATGCATCACTTACTCGCCACTGCGTCCCTCAGACGTCCGGACGGCCAGCCAGCAAGCGGCAGGGATTGTGACAACCACGACACAAGGATCATACTGTAGAGAAGATGCACGCCGGGTGGATACAGGACACACCGACACCGCAAGAGTATCCGTAGACAGGCCCTGCGACAGAAGTTCTCTGGAACGGGTGCACAATGGTGGCGCTCGTGGTCGAGTCTTGGATCTGGTATGGCTTCGTCCTAGCCGTCGCAGCGTCGAGGTTGTAAGTACATACATGTACCCAGGCCCGCAGGAAACCAGGCCACTCACAGAAGACGGAAATGTAACAACGCTGACCTTGGTCTCGGGGGCCAATACAGCGCCTCGCGACGCATGACCCTCGGCTCCTTGAAGCGCTTCCAACCCGACGACTACCTCATGCTACTCGCCCTCTGCTTCTACACCACCCTCGTAGCCACCATCAACATCGTCCGCTACACGAGCTCCAATCTCCTGCCCCCCGGCTACGATACCGCGGACCTGTCTGAACAGGACATCCAAGAGCGGACCTATGGCTCCAAACTCATACTCGTGGTCGAGCAGTGCCAGTGCTGCACCATCTGGCTCGCGAAAGCCTGCCTCCTGACGCTGTACTTCCGCCTCACGACGATGCGGCGGGAGCACATCGCCATCAAAGCGCTGTGCGGCTACGTCGCGTTCGGCTTCGTCTTCATGGAGATTTTCTATTTCGGGGTGTGGTGTCGGCCCTTTAGTAACTACTGGGCTGTGCCGACGCCGAATGTGCAGTGTGATGCCGCGACGGATCACCTGATCACCAACGCTGTGCTGAATCTCTCGTCGGATTGCGCGATGATAGCCATTGGACTCCCCATGTTTGTCCGACTAAGCTTGCCATGGCGGAAGAAGATACCTCTCATCGGCATCTTCTCGCTGGGCATCTTCGTCATTCTGGCCGCCATCTTGAACAAAGTCTACTCCTTCAGCCAGCCTTTCGGGAGTCTCTGGACGTATTGGTACGTCCGTGAGAGCTCGACGGCGCTCTTGGTTGCCAACCTACCGTTCGTGTGGACGTTCTGGCGCCGAGTCGCGACGGGCCACGGCTCGATCGACGGGGTCTCGCGCCGGGCCAGCGCATCGCCGGAGGAAGCGTTGAGCAAGGGCGAGAAGGAGATGAAGAGGAGGGACACGGTGGACCGAAGACCCAGCTTCCCGTGGCTAGTGTACGGCGGCGGGGATGCCCAAGCCGATCTCGAGATGGGACGCTCGGGCAAACGTCGAGCAGCAGGCGGCGGTATGACGTTGGATGAGATTCTGAGGGAGAGCAATACCGATCTCACGGCTAGCGAGAAGATCTCGCCGTTCACGCACCCGGGACTATTCTTCTCCCGGCAGGCCAGAAGCTCGAATAATGATGACGGCTCGGATGCGCAGCTGCAGAAGGCTGTCGTGAAGGAGGGCGTTGAGAAGGATCTTGTTCGGCGGGATTCGGGGTCGAGTGCTACTCGCCTGCAGAACGAGACGCCGGTGTCATCAGTCTTCCCGCACTCGCTGAACAGTCGGAAGTCGGCGGGGTCCTTTTTGTGAAGGCAGGGATCCTTTTTGTGAAAGAAAGACCGGTAAGCGGCAAACACCACCGCTTCCGCACGGTAGCGGCGCGGAGGATTGATTAATCGGTGAAGCTTTCATATAGTGCTGTCCACGAAGTGATGACGCGATGAATAATGGCAGTGCACGATAAGGACTGCGAAACGGCGTTGTTGGGAACGGTTCTGGCGGAAGAAGCCAACGTGGGCAACAGGGGCTACGGTGGGCAGCGTTCTGTTTCTCTCCCCGCGATGATACCCCATCTCCTGCGCTTTTGCCTGATGAGAGTTCCGTAGTGCAGAGTCAGTCCCACCTGTCACAAACTGCTGTCAAGATGAAGATCGTTTTTTTCGAACAGGGGGTCGAATCATCTCGCAGACGCAGGTCCGGATATGCACGATGAGCTTATCTGGGTGGTGGATCGACCTCCTCATCCCTGACACAAATCAAAGCGAACGAAGGAACATGAACGAAAGCACCGATCACCCCACGTCGATGGTCGTAGGCGCCGTCAATGGTGGTCTTGGATCACGTTCTTTTTTCTTTCGCCCTCGTCGTTCGCGCGTCCCACCGCCGACAGAAGCCCCACGTGCGAGATAATGCTGGAGATGGGAGTGTCTCTCAACGGCAGAACGCACAGGCTTCTTGTACAACCCTGCACATTTATCGCCTCGTCCACCCGGAGAATTTCTACCGCGAGACAAGACCCGCTGTGGCCGCTGGGAGGACTGGAGCTACGGCGTTTCGAGCTCGTCGTCGGGTTCCTCGACAGCGTCGATCTCATGCGCAGGAGCTTGACGGTGGGGAGTACATGATGGCATGATGAGAGCTTGGAGAGCGGGAAAGCTGTGTATATGTGCAAGGAAGTCCGGTCGACACGCATGAGGTCCGAAGAAACGTGATGGCAGGATGCAGCTTGGCAGGAGGTTGAACCAAGCGGGAGATTAGACTTCGCGCGGTCCGCCACCCGGTTACCGTAGGGGCGTCCATGTCGTTAGCACCCCTGCCGCATCCGCATCTGCCAGCCCATCGCAACCTCTTTCTGTTTCCGCCACCTTATCATCTTCCCAGCAACGGGTCGGAAAAGGTAGGGGGGCAACGGGACTGGGGGCGCGTCGCGTTCGACTGCACGTTGCCGTCCCAGGCGTGACCGGTCGTTGTGAGCACTGTGGAGGCCATCGCTCCCCCCTCAACCCGTTGCTCGGCCGTCTCGTATAGTGGCTGGATGGACCCGGCCCCGTTTAGCCTTGGGGATCAGGACGGGCGGTATACTGCTACTACTGTATACAGATGGCAGGTCAGTACCTTGTTCCATCTACATCTAATCTCGTCTCCTGTCGCTATCCATTGTTCGTGCTCACCATCAATCCTGCTTCCTACCCTAACCCTTCCTCCCTATCACCCACCCTCTCTGCTGTGCTTCTGTCAATCATCTGCTAGCATTCCCTTCATTGGCAGCATGCGTAGCAAGACGCTGCAGTTCGCCGCCCTGGCCGCAGGAGCCGTCGCTGCTCCTAGCAACAACCAACTGAGTGGCCGGCGAGACAGGGAAGCGATTCAGAGACGACAGTTCAGCAACAGCACCACGACCATTGCCCCGTCCAGCTATGACTCGACCACCACGCTCGACCTGAGCTCGACGAATACCGTCTACACCACCGTCAACGTGACCGTCACGACATGTACGGAGACTTCCTCTTGTACGGCTTCGTCGTCGACGGACCCCAGCTCGACAAGCATTGCGCCGACGACGGAATCGATACCCAGCTCAAGTACGAGCGCAAGTTCTACTTCGGGTTCAAGCTCAAGCTCAAGCAGCTTCACGACATCTTCAAGCAGCGGTGCGACGACTAGCAGTCTCACATCCTCAACGCTATCGACCTCCACATCCGTGGCTACAAGCAGTAGCTCGTTATCCGAATGGACAAGCAGCGCGCCCGTCACCACATCAGTGTCATCATTGTCTGTATACGTCAACGCTGCGACCAGCTCGGCATCGTCTGCACCCCCACCGGCACCATCCTGCTCTCTTCTACCTACCGCTCCCGTTGCGAACCAGGAGCAAGCAGGCGACTCTACTTGGGGCACCCTCTGCCAGCCGTACTTCCCTCAATGGCTGGGAGAATCACCGACAGTACCATGGGGTGCGAATCGGACGGTCAACACTTCGGACGCGACGGTAGCGAACGATATCCCCATCACCAACGTCACACGGTACTACAACTTCACCGTCAGCCGCTCTCAAATCTCACCCGACGGTGTTCTCCGCGACGTTATCCTCGTCAATGGCCAATACCCCGGACCCGCCATCGAGGCGAACTGGGGAGATTGGATCGAGGTCTTGGTGACCAACAACATCAGCGACCCCTACGAGGGCACGGCGCTGCACTGGCACAGACAGCTGCAAAAGACGACGCCGTGGGAGGATGGTGTGCCCAGCGCGGGTCAATGTCCGATCGCGCCCGGCCACTCCTACACGTACAGGTACCAGGCTGAGGTCCACGGTACCAGCTGGTACCACGCTCACTACTCTGCGCAATTCACCGCGGGCGTCATGGGACCGATGGTCGTTTACGGACCCTCCTCTCTGCCCTACGACATCGATGTGGGCCCGGTGATGCTTTCGGACTGGTACCATATCCCCTACTTCAGCATTGTCGCTGATGCCGTCGGGACGAACTACTCGCTGATCCCGCCTACCTCGGATTCGGTCATCATCAACGGTCGCGGGCAATTCAACTGCTCCAACCCGTCGTACTCGAACAGCTCGGAGTGGCTCGCAAGCAACCTCGCGTCGAACATCTCATGGACATGCGTGGACGAGGCGCCATTGGCAGCCTTCCGTTTCCAGAGCGGCAAGACCCACCGACTGCGCCTGATGAACACGGGCGCGAACGGTGTCCAGAAGTTCTCCGTGGACTACCACAACCTCACCGTCATCGCGGTCGATTACGTGCCGGTAGTACCCTACACAACCAGCGTCGTCACCCTCGGCGTGGGCCAGCGAACCGACGTCCTCGTCACCGCCCTCGACACCCCCTGGGCTTCCATCTGGATGCGCTCCTCCGCGCCCGGCGGCGAACCCTGCGGCGGGTCCAAAAACCCGGACGCCGTAGCCGCCATCTACTACGAACAAGCCGACCCCTCCACCACCCCCTCCTCCACCTCCTGGGTCACACTCAGCGACGACTGCATCAACGACCCCCTCAACCTGACCACCCCGGCCTACGCCATCAAACCCAGCAACGACTCCTGGACCCAAGACCTCAGCCTCACCCTCGCCCTCAACGCGACCGGCGACTTCGAATTCCGCATGAACGACCAATCCTGGCGCGTCAACACCAACGTCCCCTTACTCCCCCAAGTCGCGTCCGGAAACCTGACCTTCGAGCCCGAATGGAACGTTTACAATTTTTTCGACAACACCTCCATCATCCTCAACATCACCAACAACATGCCGCTCGTCCACCCTTTCCACATGCACGGGCACAACTTCTACATCCTGAATGTCGGCGACAACTCCACCACGGGCTCGAACAACCTCGACAAGCGTCAGCAAGGAGGCCCCCAGTTCGAAGCCGGCGCAACATGGGACGGCACAGTGATCAACCCCTCGAACCCCATGCGCAGAGACGGCATCCTCATCCCCCCCTACGGCTTCGCAGCCATCCAGTTCGAGCTCGGCAACCCGGGCGTCTGGCCTTTCCACTGTAAGTTCCCTCTCCTCAATCATAGATGGCGGAGGCGAGTCTTTGCTAACGGTTGATGAATAGGTCACGTCGCCTGGCATCTCTCTGGCGGGCAGGGGATGAGCATCGTGTACAAAGTCGATGAGATCCCCGCGATACCTGAGGGGATGATGGATCAGACTTGTGTGGATTGGAATTGGTTCACGGCGAATCATGGGCCGGTGGATCAGATTGATTCGGGGGCTTAGGGTTTGTGTTGGTCTGCGATGATGATGGCCGACATTGATCGCCGGACGATCGAGTGGGTCAGAACCGACCTAGCAAGAGCGGGTTTTGGTGCTTGGAGCACTTACAGCGGTGGTGTACAGCAGTGCACGTGCGTTTCAGCGAGGCGTTTATTTACGGATGGGGATTTTGTGGTCAACTCTGGTTGGCCATGCCGCGCGGATGGCTGGCGGGAAAAAGGTATACTAATATGTAACATATGTACGATTCACACGACGTAGAAGGTTGGAAGGAAGAGAGAGAGAGAGAGAGAGGGGGGGGGGGGGGGGGGGGGG
>NAJQ01000143.1:0-49120 GCA_005059865.1 Friedmanniomyces simplex
CGTCCATCTGCTCCTGCATCTGCGTCGTTCCATCCATGCCGTAGTCCTCATCCTCTTCGTTCTGCCCATTCGCATCACCGCTCGCCTCTGCCATAGCTTCTCGCGCATTCTGCGCTTGCATAGCACAGCTCACGATCATATGTGCCACCATCTCCCTCGTGCTCGTGATTCCTTCACTTCCACCGTCCTCAAAGATCCAGATCCCATAAATCACCGGCGTCCCTTCCTCTCCCATAGCCTGCAATATAACGTACTCGTCCGTAATCTCCACATCGTCCGCGTGCAGCAGATCGGTTGTGAAGTTGTCCAGGCCCTTCCGGTTCAAGATCATGGCCTTATACCTCCCTAGACCTTCGAGCTGGCAGACGAACAGCGTGCCCTCTATACCGCATTTCTCCCACGCCTGAGTTTCGGCAGAGAAAGTGTAGATGACGGCGAAGGGGGCAATGGAAAGGATGTGGGAGATGGTGGGGACGTAGCGGCGCAGGACGGTGAGGTTAAGCTCGGTGTTGCTGCGTTGGGGTGGGGCAGCGAGGGTGGGAGGTTCGGTGGGGATGTCGGTTTCGGGATCGGAGTCGACGATGGGTTGGGGGTAAAGTTGGGAAGGTCGAGAGCGGCGTTTGGGTCGCATGGTGGTGAGGTGGTCGCCTTGTTGAGCGATACGGGTGTGGAAGGTGCACTCTGTACACGAATGGTTGGCAGTGAATGCTCGGTACGAACGTGGTGCAAGTCAAGCTTCAGCCTCAAGCGCCAGCCTCAAGTGCGGGCCGCCGAGCCGCGGTCGCTTGGCGTGCAGATCCTCCGCAATGACATCTCGCAGTGACGACGACGACGACGGCCAAAGAACAGGAACAGGTCTAGACCAGCAGTCAGCTGTGAACATGCTTGTCCCGTCCCGTGTGTGTACCCCTTGACAACCATTAACAACCATTCATGGAGCTCGCCGTAGCTTCTTCCACAACGATGCACCAACACAACGTCAACCAGCAATAACACGATCTAGAAATGGCAGGCACGCGAGCACGCCCGAACAGCACTGCCAGCACCCTGAGCGCCAGCAGCTTGATGCAAGACGTCCCCGGCGCCTTCCCGAGCCGTTCCACAGCATCACTACCACTGAATGAACAGAATGTCGAGTCTAACTACGTCAGCCTCTCCCAGGCGATCCGCGCCCGAAGAGGCGAGTACGTTCGCCCTAAGCACGTGCGTATCAAGATCGGCAGCTGGAACGTCGCGGCGTATAAAGGAGCGGAGAAGGATGTGGGCGGGTGGTTCGTGCAAGGGAAGGGTGTGACGGAGGAGCTGGACGGGTTGAGCCTGCGGGATCACCGAACTGGAGATAGTCATGGGTCGGCGCAGTCAGGGCACAGCCGTATGGAGGAGAGAGAGGATGTAGCGGCGCAAGAGGCGCGTTACGCGAAGAAGCAGTCGACTCTTCCCAAAGGTGATCCGGGGTCCCTACCGGGTGGCGAGGACATAGGGCTGTATGTGTTGTGCTTGCAGGAGGTAGTGGATGTCAACTCTGTGGCCGAGGCTCTGCGACCCTACACCGATCCCAGTGTTGCCGCGAAATGGAAGGCCGCTATGCTCGCCGCTTTGCCCGCTCGATATGCGCTGGTCGCCGAGCAGCAGCTTATTGGGATGCTACTGCTCATCTACGCCTCTCCAGAGGTCGCCAAAGATGTCCGCTCGGTCAGCACAACGAGTGTAGGAACGGGCATAGCAGGCTATATGGGCAACAAAGGTGCCGTGACGGCACGCATAGTGCTCGGCGAAACGACCCGCTTGGTCTTCATCAGCTGCCATCTATCAGCCGGAGCGGACAAAGCGGCGCTCGAACGTCGCAATTGGGACACTAGTCAGATCATCAGTCGAACGCGCTTTGACCCAATTGCAGATTCGATGGACCCCCATCAGACGACTGGCGAGCAAATCGGAGAGGAGGACTTCGCTTTCTGGGCCGGTGACCTCAATTACCGTCTTGAAGGCATCCCGGGCGACGACGTACGGAGACTACTCATGCTGCACACCCGCAACGAGTACGATCTCAGCCAGCGCTCGGCTCGCAAGATTGAAAAAGAGCTGCAAACGGCCACAGCCACCGTCAAGCGACGAGTGGAAGACAGACTGAGCGTCAGCTCCGCTGGAGGCTCTGACAACAGCTCTCTCTCCTCTCTGAACGTCTCAACCCACGACATACCGAGGACAAGCGAAGACAGCCGTGCAAGTACCGACAGCACAGCGCCTACGACCCTCCTGGACGAAGTCGCTGCAAGCGAGGACCCGACATCGCTGCAAACGACACTCGCCTCGCTCCTCCCACACGATGAACTGCATCAGCAAATGCAGGGCCGGAAAGCTTTCCATGACGGGTGGCGTGAGGGCCCAATACAGTTCCTACCGACGTACAAATACGATGCTGGGAGTGTAGGGGTTTTCGATTCGAGTGAGAAGAAACGGGCGCCGAGTTGGTGCGATAGAATACTCTACCGTACGCGGCGGGATCGCCTGACGTGGGAGAGTAGAATTAAAGACGAAGAGGAAGCGAAGCGGAAGGACGAGGAGATGAGGGCGAGTGGTGCTGACGAGGCTGCGGAAGATGAAGAGATACTTTATGACTACGACCCGGACGCTGACGGTGTCGACGTTGACGAATACGATGAGTACGACGACCTTGCCGAAGCGAATGGGACCTCGGTGGTGACGAAAGAAGGATTTGAGGATGAGATCGAGTTGGAGTACTATACGGCGCATCAGCGGGTCTTGTCAAGCGACCATAAGCCGTTGGATGCGGTGTTTCGCATGAAGTATGATTGTGTGATTCCAGAGCTGAAGGCAAAGGTCAGTGCATGTCACGAGCTCGTGAGTATGCGTATCCTTTCCGGACCGGCTGACTACGGTTTTAGATCCATGCCTTGGTGGCGAAGCAACTCGACCAAGCCGAGAACGAGTCCAGACCATCCGTGACGGTCGTTGTCGACCGCCACCGCGACAGCCTTACCGAGCAATCCGACGAGGACCCCGCCGCCTTCTCCGGCGTGTGGTTCTCAGACGTGCGATGGGCGAAGGCGAAGCACCGTTACCTCACCATCGCCAACACAGGACGTGCGTCCGCAACCTTCTCCTTCGTCGAGCGACCCGTTGCTGCGCCGCAGAGTCCAGGCATAGCGCCGAAGTGGATCAACATGAAGGTCAACGATGAGCCGGCGGCTAGTAGTAGTCACTCAACGCCTGCGGTGACATTGGAGCCGGGCGAGACGGCGAGTGTCGAATTGGAGGTCAGGATATTCGATTTGCATACGATGCACGGTCTCAACGAAGGCTTGCAGCAACTGGACGATATCCTCGTCTTGCGCGTTGAAGGCGGGAGGGACCACTTCGTCCCCGTGCGAGGGCACTGGCTAGACAACACGCTGGGACGCTCACTGGACAAATTGACACGCATACCCGAAGGCGGGATCCGGAGGCTGCAGAGGCAGAAACCGGGGAGCAAGAAGGGGACGCCGGCCACCTCGACGTCGAGCTCGCAGGTCACGACGCCGATGCCGGAAGAGCAGCCACCGGTACGTTTCTCCGCGCCCCCCGCACTGCTCGCGCTGACAGCGGAGATAGAGATGTTGAGCACGAGGGTGGTCGCGGAGTGGGATATGATCCATCCTCAGGCTTCCTTCGAGAGCTCCGAGTCGATCGAGAACGAGGCACTGCTTCCGCCTTGGAGAAAACACTTGGCTTGGCCGTTTGACGAGGTCTGCTGGACCGAGCGTACGACGTCGCAGTGGGAGGATGCACTGGGGGAGGCGTGCAACGCGCTGGATCAGAACGAGTCGTTGGAGGCGAGCCTGCTGCCATTGGAATTGCCGAGGATGCAGCAACTTTCCGTGCTGGTCGATTTGCTCATGCTGTTTCTGAAAAGCATGCCGGACGGCATCATCACCGCAGATCTGTGGCCACAAATCGAGAAGTGCTTGGCCGAAAGCGAGAGGAGCAAGCGCAAGCTTTCGATCGATGAACGGCGGATGGCCGTGCAAGAGTTGCTATCGCAGACGCCGAGCCACAACATCTCATTCATCCTCATCACCTCGATGGTGGAGAGGATATTGCAGGAGACCACCAGCCCGAGCGCGAACACCGACAAGCATAGCGAGCGTCCCTTAAGCCCGACCAAACGACTAGGGACTCTGCGGCGGATGACTGGGCTTGGGAGGGTTCCTGCTGCACCGAGCGCTGCGGCCAGTGATGCCTGTCGAGCGATGGCTAGGGTGTTCGCAGACGCGGTTGTGAGGTCGCCGGAGGCCGCGGGGGAGAAGAGTAGATCGGGGTGGGAGAGGAGGAAAGTTGAAGTTATGGAGCTCTTCTTGAGGAGGGACGGAGATGGGTAGCGGGTGTATCTTACCCTCACGCGAGTCACGCGTTACTGTGTACCTCACAGCGTGTTGCTGCACGCTCCTTCGCCTCGTGGTCAGAAACGTGGTCATGACTCAGGCTCTTGGCCGAACTGCCGCATTATTACCGGTCGGGCGTCAGAAGAAGCGAACGGGCTTCGGCTGTAGCGGCTAAACTGCCGCGTTCGAGTGGTGGAAGAACATCATCATCAGCTTCCAATCTCCCGGTTCACCTCATCTCGACTGCCGGCGACCATGATTCATTGACGAGGTGGCGATAAAAGCCTCGAACAGCGGGATGAAGAGGAGCGGAGAAGTGGAGTAGGCACGAATCGCGATAGGACTTCTTGGCGTTTCGCCAAGTAGCCAAGTATCGACCTGCCTGCATTCCTTCAGACCACACTTCTCCTCCCAATCCGTTTTGATTCGCTATTCTTATACTCACACAATATCTTCGCGATGGCGGGCAGTCCAACTTTCCTCAAGCTCAAGGGCCAGAACCTGGTCTACGCTGTTGTGCTATGCTCGAGTTTCGGCTTCCTGCTGTGTGAGTCCTCTACCTGGCCGTGGTGAGTGGCAATTGTGTACTGACATATGCTCCAGTTGGCTACGATCTAGGCTTGTAAGTCACCCTGAGATGTTGCAAGACGCCCCTCTCCGGAGTCCGAGCCGCCAACTTTTACGAGACCGATCAAAGTGGCACAACAACGTTCAGCGTTCCGGAGGAGCGTATCTCGCAGAGCGATAAGAGGAACTACATGGCACCGAAGCGTATTCGCTAACCGCAGTGCAGCATGGGAGGCTTGACCACGTCTCCGGAGTTTTTGAACCAATTCGGCAACCCCAATGCATCACTCCTCGGATTTCTAGTCTCAGCATATGAGGTCGGAGCTATGTTCGGCGCCCTCTTTGTCTTCCTCCTGGGTGACCGAGTCGGACGCAAGCCTACCAACATCGCCGGCGCCGTCATCGTGGCGATCGGCGCGGCGATCCAAACTTCGTCGTACGGTGTTGGACAATTCTTGGCCGGGAGACTGATCGCAGGCTTCGGACTGGGAATGTGCACTTCCGTGATACCCGTCTGGCTCGCTGAATGCGCCATGCCGAAGAACAGAGGCCGCATGATGACCATGCAGCTATCAAACCTGATCATGGGGCTGATTATCGCGAATTGGGTGGACTACGGGATGTCTTTCTACGCCGGCTCCATTCAATGGCGCTTCCCTTGCTCGCTCCAGATCGTCTTCTGCATTATGGTCTGCTGCTTCATGCCCTGGCTTCCCGAGTCGCCTCGTTATCTGGCCAATGTCGACAGGATCGGCGAGGCGACTGTCTGCCTGGCTGCGCTGCGCGGGGACCATCCGGATACCGAGTCGATTGCCATGGAGATGAAGGAAATCCAGTACGCTATTGCGGTGGAGTCGGAGGAGACCGGCTCGTGGGCGGATGTCTTCAAGGACGGCGGCGTGTCGGGATTCACCCGTGTGGCTGTCGCCTTCAGTGCCAACTTCTTCCAGCAGCTGTAAGCTTCGGATATACATGATCCCTTTCGATATTTGCTGACTGAAGGGTCATAGGTCCGGCGTCAACGTGATGAGCAGTCTCGGGCCTTACATTTTCCAAGTGTCCATCGGTATGAGCCGATATGACGCCTTGTTGGTGTCTGGCGGTCTTCAAGTGTAGGTCGATGGACGATTTGATATCGACCGAACCGCAATTGACGTCTGCGCTACAGGTTCTACTTCCTCAGCAGTCTTATACCGTAGGTGGCGACTGAGTTATAGTACGTCTGGCTATGGTGGGTCAAGCACTGACATATTTGCAGATGGATCGTTGTCGACAAGGTTGGCCGTCGCCGCCTTTTCATGCTCGATCGGCATGGGCACATGCATGACCCTCAGCGCCATCTTCGTCGGTATCGGCACCAAAGGCCTTGGCTACGCGGCAGCAGTCGTGCTCTACCTCTTCCAGACGTTTTTCACGCTCGGCTGGCAGTCGAATATGGTACGATGTGACGGTTCCGTACTCCGTACAGCCAGCTAACCGCTCTCAGTGGATCTACCCATCCGAATTGCTCCCGCTCAAGCTACGACTGCGTGGTGGCGCTATTGCGGTCATCTCTCAGTGGCTGTGGACGTTCCTGGTCGTCGAGATTACGCCAGTCATGATCACGAACATTGGCTACAAGAGCTACATCGTGTTCGCTATCATCAACTTCATCACCATCCCCTTCGTGAGTCTACCTTCACCTCGTCGTCCGAGACAATGCGCTAATGCTGACGCCTTGCGACAGGTCTACTTCTTCTACCCAGAAACGTCGCGCCTGCCCCTGGAGGCCGTCGATCTGCTGTTTGCGGACCGCGAAAATGGCCAAAGGCCCAGCATACTCCGCGTGGTCAGGGATAGCACGAACAAGGCGTTCATGGCAGAGGTCAACGCAACTTTGGAGGAGCGGGCGAGGTACGGCGCCGAGACGGGGGAGATTGAGAAGCCCAAGGTGATGGCGGAGGTCGAGAATGCCTCGACAGTGTAGAAAATTGTCTAGTATTAGTATTTTACTCAAGAGGCCGGCTCTACGCATCGGTTTCGATGACCAGCTTGCGCTTCCGGAACTTGATTCGCCATAGTTGTCTTGTGCGGCGGCCTGAGCTTTGCGATGCCTTGGGCCACGGCCACTAGCTACTGCATCCTCGCGGGACTGTCGTACGCCTGGCGAAAACAAAGTCAGCTCAACCTACACCGCGTGGGACATGGGGCGCGAGACACTTACAAGCAGCCATGGTATGCATCTATCTCGTCATCAGAGGACGTCCAGCCCCATGGTCTAAAAGTGAATTTCGCCACCGAAACCGTATGACACTTCAAGTCAAGCGTATCATCTTCCCCTCAGCCCTTCCCATTCAGACTCGGACCAAAGAGGTCATCCCCTTCCTTCAGGGCCTTATCCCTCGCCGCTTTCTTCTTCCTCGCTTTCTCCTCAGCCTCCTCGTCGCCGTCGGTACCCCTCTTCGCCACCGCATGCGAGCCCACCAGATCTCTTGTACTAGGGTCACGGCAGCCTTCAAGCTTTCGCTCAAGCGCAGCCCGCTCCTCTTTACTCAAAACTTGACTTCCCGAGAAGGACCCCAGTAGCTCAGCACATGCAGCAATCGTTGCTAAGATCTTCGGTCTCAGATCCGACGTCAGTGGCAGTTTGGTGCGGAGGTAGAAGCTTGTGAGTGGCTCGTCGGCGAGGTGCAGCGCAGCGAGCAAGATTTGCGAGGGCGTGTAGAGGAAGTAGGCGTCCGTCAGCAAGGCCGGTCCATCCAGTATCGTGCGAGCAGCGGAGTAGGCGGCATTGATGCGGTCCACAAGGGCCTTGCCCTCCACCTTCCCACTATCCCTCACTCTCCACATCGTTTGCGCCGTCTTTGACGGCAGCTCCAACCCCAGCATCTCAGCCTGCAACGCTGCCGCCCCTCCCGTCTCCACACCCTCCACTTCTCCCACCCTCCCTTCCGCCAGGTTCAACAGCTCCATTAGCACGCCCTTCAGCCCTCTGTAAGGCTGCCTCACGTCGAGCGTAAACCTCAGCGCCTGCATGACCTTGTACTCCGGCGCCAGCACCTCATCCGCCGGCGTCGAGATCCGGCGCGCGTACTCCGAGAGCGTCATATGCGTGGCTTCGGTCTTGCACGCGAGGAAGAGGACCGTCTTGTATATCTCTTTCGGGGGGTAGGTGAGGGGCGAGTTGGAGAGGTAGAAGCGGGCGAGGTACTGGGCGGCGGTGGCTTTGACGGTGATGGGCCATTTGAAGTGGTCGCTTGTGGTGCGAGTTTGGTCGAGGTAGCGTCGGACGAGGCGGAGGCATTCTTCTGAGGTCAGGCAGTCGAAAGCGTCTCCATCACTCGAGTTCGAGGTGCCGGCGTATTGGCTGGCTCGCGCAATGGCAAGCTCGTGAGTCTTTCGTCGTAAAGTCGCAAGACTCTCCGGTGAGAAAGACCATAATCGGTACTGTGAAGACGTGCGGTAAAGATCGTCTTCGTTGAGGCGTTGTGTCATGTTTGGAAGGTGGGCACTCTTCAATACGAAGTGAGGTGGAGGACGGAGCTCGGAGTTGGTGATGCACAAGCGGTGAGACGACCTTCTATAAACTGCATCTTTCATTCACCAACCACACTATTGCCAAGACCCAATAGTCGCTTCAAGAAGAAACTTTATACGAGTACACGACAGTCTCTACGGTCTTCACCCGCGTACTTTGCCCGATATATCGTCTCTTCGCGACCGAGACGCAGTGGCAACCATGACCGGTCTCACCAAGCTCCCCGTCGAACTCATAGCAGCCATTGTCAGCTTACTAGATGATCCCGATATCCTCACCACCCGTCTGACGTCCCGTGCCGTCGAGCGCGCCTCGCTTCCTGACTTCGGCCACCGCTTCTTCCGCAAAAAAGGCTACCTAATCACAACCCCTAGCCTAGATGTCCTCGCCCAAATAGCCGCGCACGAAGATCTCAGGAAGCACGTCCAACACGTATGGTTCAACCCCGATTGCTTCACCTTCGTGCATCCAGCCTGCGCCCCGGACGCACAAGAAGCACCCGACCCGGAAAACCCGGACAGCATCCTACAGCTCCTATCTCCTGGCGACCGCAAGCAGTATGAAGCGTACCAGGCCGTTAAGCAGGATCACTCTTTCCTGTTGAGACGATGCGGAGCGCAACTGCAGGAAGTTCTGACGCGTATCTTCGCGAATCTGCCAAATTTGAAGATCATCGGGATGCGCCGCAGCGAGGACCATGCACCATGGGGCTGGCGGCAACTGAAGGATACCGTGGGTGAGGATCCAAGGGAACTGGGACCCATTCCTAGTGGACCCATGCACTCACTTTTGGGCCCGACGAAGTTGTTCCTCGCGATTGTCAATGCTGCGGCGGCGGCGAACCCCCAGCTTCGCCGCTTCTACACGGACGCAATTGAAATCGACAACATACGCCCGGACCTGCTCACTCAGGAGACGCTTGACAAAGCATGCGGGCTGATTTGGTACCTCGAGATCAACATGACGAGAGCATGGCTCTACAAGCATCAAAAGAAAGACTTCGCCCCAGACCCCGAAGGTTACGCAAATGGACTTGTCAAGCTACTCAAAGCCACAACACAGCTCAAAGAGATTGGGCTACAGATCTTCCCCGACCGCCAGCAGAGTCATGGGTTAGCTCCTGACTGGCAGGACTCGAGTCTTGGCGGAAAACCTATTCGCATATCTGTCTGCAGAGAGTTGTCGAGGATGTGCGGCTTCCGCACTTGACGCGCGTAAAGCTAGAGAAAGTCGTCACATCGCCTACCACCTTGCTTGCGTTTCTGACGCCTTGTGCAGTGCGCCTGACGAGCTTGAAGCTTAGGGACGTGCGCTTGTTGTCGGATGAAGAGCACCCAAAGCCCTGGCGCACCATCTTTGCCTTCCTGCTGGACTCCTGCCCGAAGTTGAATTACCTGCTCTTCTATCAGCTCTTCTACGAGTGCGGCGGGATCTCTTTCCTTGGGGCCTCGGATGCCCCTCCGGACTATTTATTAGCATTAGGGACGCCCATCTTCCCGGCGTCAGCGAGCGCAGATTCAAGCGCCGAAACGTTTCTCCTCGACAGCTCGCGGCCTGCCTTACACGTTTCGGGACGAGAGGCTGTTGCGAAAAGACTCGAGGAGGTGCTGGAGCGACACTGCTATCATACATATGTGCCTAGTCATCAGATCGATGAGGGGAGTTGGCATACTGATACTAGTGATGAAGAATGGTAATGAACATGCCATCAGCACTTGCAATGAGCGGCCGCGCAAACTATGTTGGAAGCGTCCACTCGAGCTCTCAGATTTTCAAAGAACTTGCCCTCTCCGTCTCGCTCCCCAGCCCCACGCTCAGCCGCGACCTTACAACTTTGCCAGCAGATCCGTCTCTTTCGTCACCTCTCCATCGGCGTCCACAAATGCCTTCCGCTCCGCACTTACCGGCAGACCGCCTACGAAGCGCATATTCCAGAGCTGCCCATCCCACGTGCCCTGCAGCCCTTGGCGCACCGCATCCACCACCTCTCCGAATCGCACCCCTTCCGCGTTGCGGGTCGTCGGTGTGCTTACGGTCAAGAACTGCCAGTTCTTTCTGGGTCCGCGGCAGTGGTTCGAGGTCGGGCAGAGGACACGACCACGGATGTCGAGGAGCACCTCCTTGACGGGCGGCTGTGTGACGAACATGGTGCGGCAGCTAGCGTAAGCGTGAGGCGGCAGATTCTCGATATCCAGGTGCTTGTTCATGACGACGAGCTCGTGATGGCCGAACACATTGCTGACGAACTTGTAGGCTGCGCTCCAGATCCCGGGGTCCACGTATGCGTGACATTCCTTCGTTGTGATCTTGTAGAAGAGGAGAGGGTTGCAGACGTAGGGCTGGATGGCGCAAGGCTGCGGATAGTCGGATGGCTTCGCTTTCTGAATCGCGTGCACCGCTTCCTCGCCGGCGAGGAGATGGCGGTCACTGTCGAACTTCCAGGGCTGGCTCTCTTTACCTGGGATCGCCTGTAAGAAGAGCTTGGCTTGCAGTTCGGCGAGCCTGCGATGGTGGAGTTGAAGGTGCGACACACCCGGTTCGCGAGTCTAGATGCTCGAGTATTGACTCGCAGATCTTGGTGATGTCGAAGAAGCTCTTGGCGGCCGCAGCGTCGGCTGCTTTGCTCTTACGACTGGGCAAGATCCCCTTTCTGTGCATGACTCTTGTGGTCTTGCCGCGCATGGTTGTCTTCGGCGTGTTTCGAGTTTCGGCACTGTTGTTCGTCGCTGGCTTCGTAGAAGATGCCATCTTACCACGAGGGGCGAAGCTTGGATATTGTGTGTTTGACGATTGTTGTATGAGGTTGCAGTTGCTGGCTTGGCGGAATTCAAAGGAAGGCTCTGCGAAAAGGAATACTTTATAACTTTAGTGCGGCTCAATATAGGCTAGCGTGGCATGTGAAAGCCTACGGTCCGGTCGGGTGAACGCAACATCGACAAATGCACCTCGGCTTGGAGCCATTGATTAAGCGAGCGCCCGGCCAGCTCTCTGCGTCAATTTCCTCATCCCGCACCAGCGTCCTCCCAAATCTCAGCGCTTATGATACTCCTTTCCGAAGATATCTGTCCCCGCCGTGACGTCTCCCTGAGCCTCCACCCACTCCTTCTCCTCCAAACTGACCACCATACTGTCCTGCACCAAGCGACAGTCGAAAATCTCGAACCGTACATTCCCGAATCGGCGCCCGTACTGCGCAGTCTCGCTGTGTACCCTGTCAATCACTTGCCCAAACGTCACACCACTGTGGTTGCGGAAAACCCATGTAGCCTTCCTTCCTGTATGCCAGTAGTGGACATTGCGCCCCGTTTTCCGATCCTCGTAGTCGCGAGGCTCCGCCCGTAGCTCAAGCGTCACCTCCTTCGCTGGGGGCTGCGAGAGGTACATCGCGCGGCAACTTGCATGGGTCGAGAGCTTGAACGATCCCGCCTTGTCGTTGATGTAGTAGCAATCCGCAGACACGAAGATCTGCATGCTGCTACCGGACGCCTTGTATGCCGCGTTGCGTGCCGAACAGTGGGCCCGGTGCTGCGCAGGGATGACGACGCCCCAAGGTGTACCCACGGGATTTGCGTGGAGGATGAGAGGGTTCAAGGCGTAGATGTCGAAGGCGAGAGGCTTGGGAGTCATGACAGATGAGCTTGCATCGAGAGGCCCTGTGATCGCTCTCTCGCCGGCGGTAAGATGGCCGTTGGTAGTGAGTAGCCAAGGTTTGCAGTCTTTGCTCGATGCTGGCCTGAGGAAGAGCTTGATCTGTAGCTTTGACGAGGAGACAATCGTGTTCTTGACACTGCGGCAGATGCGCTTTGCGTAGAGATCGAGCAACGGGAGGCAGTCGAGGACCATCTCGCAGAGCTCGTAGGTCTGAAGTACGCGCTTGACGGGCGTCATAGGTGCAGTATCCGGGTGTGTGCTCTCGCGCCCGGCAGCAACGTCGGGGAGGTACACCAGCTTGCTTGTTGTGTCCTCTTCGCTCACTTTCGGTGTGCTCCGAGCCGCGACAGCCTTGCGCGCCGAGGGTTTCGTAAGCACGACCATGTTGCGCGGATCGTCGTAATGCCACGGAGTCGATTTGTGGTTGTTGGAGGTATCTCGGTAGGCCGGCAAGGCTGGCGTGTTGAGAGATATCTATCTAGGAGCCGATGGGGAACAGTGTGTCCGTGAGCGCCTGGGATGAAGCTCGTATACCGTGTACTTGACGAGTGATGATTTATGTACGAGGCTGGAAGGACTGGATCTATGAAGGATTTGCGAAATTAAAGCAAGGTCTTCAGTGAGGCTCGGTATTGGCTAGCGTGGCACATGCGGATTAGCGTGTCCCGGGAAAGTCTAGGGCATGGTGAAGTGAATGAAGACACGCCACCAAGCACGAGCAACGCATCGCCAGGAGACTTTCCGTTCGTTATAGGGTCATATGACCGGATCTCGCCAATGACATGATCAAGAGCGAGAAATCCGTTGTAGGAACTAGGAGATCTCATACAGCGTTTTGGCAGGTGGGATCGAGACAAACAACGCTGTTTGCTCGCTTTTGTGCCGTGGCTTTCAGCCGTGAGAACGATCAGGCTGAACGTCGAATGGGCCGCTTCTACAGTGAGAGCGGCGTGCGTTCTGGAGAAGTATCGTCTCAGCGCAGCACTCGACAGAGGACCGTTGCGATGACACATGGCTTTCGTTGGAAATTGCGGTTCATAGAACGGGTGGCGGTGATCACGGTGGAGAACGGGCCGTGGAACAAAACGTCTTAGGCTTGGGCGAGGAGGCGGATCGAACAGTGTTTCGAAGGGGAACCAGCGCATGCAGATGGTATGGAGGCTCGCCGCTTGCGGCTCGGGGGCAGGGTTGACTCGAATTCGCAGCTTCCGGGCTCGCCAGCGTGTCCAAGGTAAGCAGTGAGCTGCGCAGAGCATATAGTTATTATGGACACTATGAAGATGCATGCGATGAGAAGACGAGAACATGAAGATGATCGCAAAGTGAAGAGTGAAGTCAGAAGAACCGGAGATTGCCGAGGCTCCTTCTGCGTCACCCCTGCATCTTTCACGTGCTTCATGTCTGACCCTTGTCATGAACCTCATATGGCACACCGCTCAAGCGGTCTGCATCACTCGATAAGTACCTCCGCTCCCTCTCCGTCCTTCTCTTCCACCTTTACAGAACGCTCCTCATCATTCGTCATGGCACCCGAAGACAGCAAAGCAGCCTTCCTACGCATACCCTGGGCCGCCGCACTGCTCAACCGTCCAAACGTAGTATGTCGAGTCCCCGGATCCAGACAGCCCAAGCAAAGTCTCGAAGACTCCCTCTTCGCCGAGATCCTCAAGACTCCCCGGACAATCAGTAGCTGCGTAGCCTTCTACGCCAAACCCTCGGACACCGACGCCAACATCGCCGAAGTCTCGACGCTCATAGCAATGGGCGACGGCATGAACGGGCACCCGAACATTTTGCACGGCGGCATCGTTGCGTCAATCCTAGACGAGGCTATGGGAATCCTGCAGTCGGTGAACCATGAGCGCGACCACATGACGAAAGTCGGCAAAGGGCTGGCTCAGGGGGAGCTACCGCCGCAAGGGTTTGGCAGCTTCACAGCGAATCTGGAGATCAAGTACTTGAAGCCGGTGCACACGCCGGATAGCCTGCTGGTGACGGCGCGGTACTCTAAGAGGGAAGGGAGGAAGGAGTGGATACATGCCAAGATTAAGCAGCACGTTTCTCATGGTGAAGACGATTATGGCGAGGAGATTGTGTGCGCTACTGGGGATGCGCTGTTTGTTGAGCCGAGAGCTAGCAAGCTGTGAGAGCGCGAGCATACCGATGCATCATGGATCGGCCATCCTCGGAACGAGAATGTTTGGTTGTTCTACGAATGCAATACAGCTATTCTGGGCGATGTGATTGGGAATAGAGGCCACTGCCCTTCAAGTCAACAGATGATTCCTGATTCTCCGGCGGCTACGACGAGCTCGACGGCGACGGATGAGCTCTGAGCGATGAGGAGTAGGGGATTTGGGCCTAACTGTTGGCTCGGTCTCCAACTAGCAGGAAGGCTGAAAACTGCGAGTCCTAGCTGATGGTCCGAGATGGCCCAGTGTTGGGGTGATACGTTGGGGTGCAAAAGGGAGAGACCGTATGTGGAAATTGAATCGAAGCTCATAGCTGCGCGGCGAAGCCTGAGATCGGCTGTCGCTGAGAGTGTGCGATGAAGACGACCACGCGGAGAAGGAGACAAGCAGTCGTAGTAACGGCTCCCCGTTGTCTCAGAGAAACAACGATTGGTTCTCGAGTGGCCCAGGCTGCCAAAGTCCCGCATCGCGCCGCACCGCGGAAGGTGGTGGCGGTGGAGTGTTAACGTCTCTGGCGCTGATCGTCACATCGATGGTTACACTGGAGAATGCGATGTTGGTGGACGATAGTGCTCGATACTCGCTGAGCCTATCGTTCAGGCAGGGACGCGATCAATAGACAAAGTAGATGAGTTCAGCAGGACGATATGCGTTATTGCTGTAATACCTACCAAGCTTGCCAAATCGCTCCGTCGTTATGTATTCATGCGCGAGTCCTCCGTCGTCGTCTGCCCCCTCCTTAAGGCTCGCTCGGAACTTGGTCCGGCGTGATCGACAGGGACCCGGCGGGAACCCTGCACGATGGCGTGCGTAAGGCGAAACTTTTGATCGATTGTTTATTACGAAAGCAAGTCGAGTCATCCATCTTGACTCGAAGGCGATTCTCATAAGTACTCGCCTTTGCCCTCCTACATCCTCACCCACATAGACCATTCAGCACCTGCCATGCCTACCGCCGCCCGCGACATCCCATCAGGCAACGGCCACAGCGACTCCCTCGCTCGCACCGTCTCCAACTCTTTCGGCACCCTCGACCTATCCACCAGCCCTACCGCGACTTTCCACAGCCCAACGTCCAGCTATGGCGGGCACCAGAAACCCTCGACCAAGCAGCTGAAGCCGTTTCAAACTCAGGACGTGAAGGTGCTGCTCCTGGAGAACGTCAACAAGACCGGACAAGACATCCTCCGAAAGCAAGGCTACCAAGTAGAAGCATTGAAGAACTCACTCCCAGAGGACCAGCTCATCGAGAAGATCCGCGATGTGCAGGTCATTGGCATCCGCTCCAAGACGCAGCTGAGCGCCAACATACTCAAGCACGCCAAGAACCTGATCGTAATCGGCTGCTTTTGCATTGGCACCAACCAGGTCGACCTTCAGTATGCGGCAGAGAACGGAATTTGCGTGTTCAACTCGCCGTTCAGCAATTCTCGGTCCGTGGCCGAGCTCATGATAGGCGAGATCATCACCCTGGCACGGCAGCTGGGCGACCGGAACAATGAGCTGCACAACGGCGTGTGGAACAAGGTCTCGGCGGGATGCTGGGAAGTAAGAGGCAAGACGCTGGGAATCGTAGGGTATGGACACGTCGGCAGTCAGCTCTCAGTCATGGCGGAAGCGATGGGCATGAAGGTCATTTTCTACGACGTGGTCAACCTCATGAGCATGGGTGTCGCAACGCCAGTTCACAGCCTGGATGAGCTACTACGGCAGGCGGACTTCGTCACCTTGCACGTCCCGGAGCTGCCGGAGACCATGAACATGATCTCCACAGCGCAGCTCGACCAGATGAAGCAAGGCGCATACCTTCTCAACGCGTCCCGAGGAAGCGTAGTCGACATCCCGGCGCTCATCAAAGCCATGCAAGCCGGCAAGCTCGCCGGCGCGGCTCTAGATGTGTACCCGAACGAGCCGGGCGGCAATGGCGAGCACTTCACCAACAACCTCAGTGAATTCACGGAAGACTTGCGAAAGGTGAAGAACATCCTCCTTACACCACACATTGGCGGGTCAACCGAGGAAGCGCAGTCCGCAATCGGCGTGGAAGTAGCCGACTCCCTCGTCAAGTACGTCAACCTGGGTACCACTTCTGGCGCAGTCAACATGCCAGAAGTCACCCTCCGCAGCCTGACGATGGACGAGCCGAACCACGTCCGCGTCATCTACATCCATAAGAATGTGCCCGGTGTGCTGCGGCGAGTCAACGAGATCCTGGGCGATCACAACGTCGACAAGCAGATGACGGACTCCAGGGGCGATGTTGCGTACCTGATGGCGGATATTTCGAGCGTGAACACGTCGGAGATCAAGGATCTGTATCAGAGTCTGGAGGATCTGGGGAGCAGGATAAGGACGAGGGTGCTCTACTGATGGAAAGGTGACGATTATGATTTCGCGGTTCAGCGGGAACAGCCTGCGAAATGGTTCACGGACTTCGTCAGCGCAAACGCGATGGGAGGACAAGAAGCGTCGGCAGAGATCACGCCACGCAGTGAGATGTTCCGGATGCTCTACGTCCTTTCTGCAGCTGCCGACAACTAACCGCTGCATTAAGACTATGCGGTGGTGGAGCACACTTCACTCTCTTTGCGTGATTGGGCAGTAACCAGGAGTCTTCAGAAGCAGTCTTCCGATCGAACAAATCTGTCCTCGACTCTCATGACCGCAGGTGGGACAAGCTGGCGTCACAAGGGCTCGGTGAGGACGCCGTTTTAATTGACAGCATTGCGACCCAGGTTCTCCCATGTCAACGCACTGCTTCTCCGATCCTACGTTGGACCCTCATGCTTCGCTGCCGACTCCATTACAAACTACTCGTTGCCATGTGCGGGCAGTAACGGGCACCTGCTTGCGTAGGCCGCAAGCTCGACGTATGTAGTGCCCGGCTCTTCTGGGATACTTCCATGAACGACAGGCCTCATGTGTCTGTTCCTCACCACTTCTGCCTGTAGTCGTGGATGCCGACCACTCCACCTCTGCTATTGCGCTGGCTGGAATGTTTGTCTACCAGCTCCACCTCGTCAGAGACTTCGAGATCGACGTTGCGCATGATGCTGTTTGTGCCGTGCTTGGAGTCGCCGGGTCGAGACACGCTCCGCCAACTATTGCTGCTGGGTCGTGCATGGCTTCCTGTAGACTTGGTGGCCTTCTCCTTGGACCGCGACTCGTAAAGGTTGCTCAGGTGTTGGCCGACGGCCATGATCCAGAAGCGCTTGATGGGGCCTGCCAGGGCGGGCATGCAGGCGCAGATGACGCCGACGTCGCATTCGATCAAAGACCAGAGAGCTATGGGAGCGTAAGTCCACGTCGGGTTCGTCGTCTTGCGCCACCGGATCACATAGGCGAGCCGGATGATGCTGCAGGTCGTCACGAAAATCCCGACTGCGAAAGTCATGACGACGCCGGCTTTCTTCCTCGTCGAGATTTGGACCTGCAACAGCTTTGGGATCGGCAGTACGAACACCAGCAGATCCAAGGCAGTGTTGATGCCTGATCCCGCGTATATCTGCGCCAGCGTGTTGAAGCAGTGACCTCTGTGATTCGCGGACGAGTATGTCAGCATTCGCATATTGCGTTCAGCGTGATGTCCAGAAGAAACGCTTACTCGTGCTGCCCATCCCAGAGCGTCCAACTATACGACACGGGACTGCATTGGAAGGCCGTGGCCAAAACGAACGCCGTCGCCGTGGCGATGCATAATCCGATGACCTTGAAGCAGATCGGCCTAAACCGTGTCGAGACCGAAGTGGAGAAGATGCGTAGGTAGAAGAGGACGATCGATACTTTCGTAAATTGGACGGCCCACGAGTAGAGCATTTCTTCGATCCAGAAGTACTGCTTGACCTTAGCAAGGATCTCACCGACCCGTATAATCCGCATCGCACCCGAAGCACTGAGGTAATGTTCTCGGGCTCCAGCATCCACATGTCTCGCCCCAAGCCGGCGCGGATCACTGGAACAAGGTCAGTCCCTCGTAGCGGGTGGAATTGCAAAGGACGACATACTGATATAGGCGATGACTGCTATCGCGGTCACGAGTAGCTCAACCCCGAGAATGACCCAATCGTCCCAGCCGTAACCGGCTCCTTCGAAGTAGGTAGATCGAGCGGCGAACCGGCCAGCTACAGCCACTGCGGTCAGAGCCCACAATGCCCAGGCCACTCTGGCGATGTGCCCTTGTTGAGAGCGAGTCGGCACTCCGCACAATATGTCTTGGGTACGCTGTGTTCCTGCGGAAACCCGTGTCAACATACCGCTCAGGACAGTCTGGCTACAAGACCCATTCACCTAAAGCCTCCACGACCGTGCAATTGCTCACCAAGCATCCTCCGATTGCCTGCGCAAGTTCCGCACTGGTGCAGATGCATGTCGTGTCGGTCAGGCTGCAGCCAGAGGCCGGCAAGACCTCTGTCAGACATTGCACCTGTTCCATCCCCGAGTCAGTCGGACCCATTGGCCGTGAGAAGATTAGTTTCGAACGACTCACTGCGCAAGGCGACAATTGCGCTAATAGCTGCTGCGATGCTGCTTCCTCGTTTGCAGAGGGAGCGGTGCAGGCTGCGAGAGACCACCAGCAGATGGAGCAGACGAAGAGTTCCTGAAACCCCCTCATGTTAGTGGAATAGAGAATATGTCACTGGTAGGGACCGGTAGATATTCCAGATCGACGCTGGGAACAGCAAGGCTTTTTATACAAAGGAGGAGCCGTGCCACCTACATGGTTGTGTTCTGAAACGATTGTCGCCCAGAAAGCTACAGCACAGGGACGACATCAAGGTGATCAGCCGCGTTTCTTAGCATAGAAGGTTGATGCCCGGACGAGGTGGGAGCCTTCTCATGTTGCTGCGGCTCAACTTCGTGACTTCGACCGCATGAATCGCCAAAACAACCCCAAAGAGTATGCCTTCGACCACCTGCAGGGTAAGGCAGGTTTGCGCTCCCCAAGGCCCTGAGTCAGTAGTATGGTCAGGCCTGCAATTCGCCGACCGACAAACCGCCGAAGCTTTTGCAAGGCAAGTGCCGGAGGCAGCTAGCAGCCATTCGACCGGCACTGTGTGACAGGAGTCTGAACCCGCTGCCGTTGCTACTCGCACATCGCATATCGTATGCTCAAGGCTTGCGTCTTCTTCCTCTGGTTGTTCGCACTGTTGCTGATGAGTCGCTGACGTCCCGTGAGGGTTGAGACGGCCGTCCTCGATGCGTAGCTCGAAGCAAAGTATCTAGACAGTTCGAATGACTGGGGTATAAAGTTCCCTCGATAGACGAAGTTCACGACTCGCAATCCCGGATACTTCACGGCGTGTAGCAGAGTAGCCGGGGGGTGCCAGTGGAATCGTTGGGCGCAAGCTGGTGGTCCCCTCGGAGTCGAACAAGGTTCCAAAATTGAGTTACGGGCCGTTGATGATCATCGGACCGATCGGACCCTCGGACCCACCTCCGTTAGACAGGAGGAGGAAGATGCCGTGCTAGCGCGTGCAAAGGACGGTGGTCGACGAGGTTTGGTATGATGAAGTCGGCAGTACGCCACACAGCCGGAGCAAGATGCGCTCGCCCACCCAACCGATAATCCACCATGAGATGCCAGCAACGGTGCTGGAAAGCGTGCTGTCAGCGATGATTCGCTCGAATGGAGCATCATACTGCGGCAGTGATCGCTTTGTCCTGGGGACGTCTAGAGATATACAGCGGCCAACTCTTTCCATCAACTCCTCGCGAGTCTTCACACCACCTTCCTGAACCCTGGATAGCAGCACTAGGCCGCTGGAAGTTCTGCCAGCTGACAGCCCATATCAGGGTAAGGCGCGGCTTAGCTGTGAGAGATTAGACTTCCTGGTCACCATACCGGTGGGGTCCGCGTCCTTGGCCCTCTGTTGCGCTTCGAAGTATCCGCGAGATCTTCTTGTTGGCTAAGCGCAAGGTCGCAGATGCTTGGGAGACAATCACTTCCCGCGCACACATACGCTCAAAGACAGCAAGTTTGCCTCCTTGTGGCTTCGCAGGTCCACGTGATGGGCTATGCATACACCGGCAGACAGTTCGACCTCTTGTAGTCGTCCGACACTTCTTCCCAGTGGCGCCGCGGTCTATTCACGGACCGTGTTGCGTGTCAGGCAGGCCAGGAAATGTGCTTGGCTGTGCGTACTTGCAGACCGCTCTTCCGCTCAACTTGGCAAACAGTCTGCTCTTGAGTCTTGCGGTCATTTCGTCTCTGTCCGTTTTGGCAGCAAATCGCCGAGGCGTGCTGCTCATCGGGCATTGCCTCTGCTCGTATTAGCCCTGATTTCAGTCATCCGTCCTCGACAAACGTCATCAGCTCCCGACGAGCTCCCACGTCTCGACAATGGCAGTAATCGGCCTCGTATGTAGCCGCTACTCATGGGTTTGTGCCGCCATCATGTTATTGACTCGGTCCATGGACTCAGCAGATTGACGGATTTGAACATGGACATGCTGTATGGTCACGATCTCGGGTCGCTTACCCGGTGCCCGGTGCCCTATAACAACTACATCTCCCCATGGCGATGATTGTTCTGTGGCCGTCATCATCAGACGTCACCCCCGTGCAGCGATACGCTACCGAGGCTCCAAGCTCTTCCAGTTCCCCGGATAAGGATGTTAATGAGCGAGCTGAGATGGTCGCCGACCAGAAACAAACCTCACCTCTTCGGGCAATGATGGAGCCCGGCTTATGCGGCCGCAAATGCAGCAAGATCGGGGAAGCGCACGTAGCCATGCCGCCTTCACGACGCTTTCCTTCTGCTGCGACGCGGCCGCTCTGTTTCGATAGGTCTGGCGTAATGGCACGATGAAGCCGGGCCTGAAAGCCGGCTTGACCAGTAGCCCTGGAGCCAGAGAGGATGGGGTGCACGAACGGACGAGGCGCCCTAGAGCCGCTGAAGTCGAACAAAGCGTTCAATGTGGCTCTCAGCTTCTGGCATGACCTCAGTATAACGCGGTTACATAAGGCAGCGACACTGCTCGACATGGCAGCAGCGGAAAGTGAGCAGAACGATTTCAAATGCAGCGTCAATTCTGGAGCGTGAGCACCCCTTACAACAGGGCGAACTATCTCTCCGTTGAGTCGACGTCCCCTCCCATCTACGCCAGTGCGAAACATCTTCATTGACGCACAGTATCCACATAGGCCGAGCAGTTGCCCATGGTCCAACTTGGCGTCGAACTCGACTTGTTCAAGGCTGTAGACGACGAGCCCGAACGGAGGTGGACCGTAGCGGACTTGGCCAACCTTATCGGCGCCGACGCCACTCTCTTATGTACGCCCAGCCCTCACTCATCTCGGTGTCCATACTGACCTGGCGTTATACCGAGTCTTGCGATACCTCTTCACTCTCGGTGTCGTGCGTGAGAATCCAGACGCGACATACAGCGCCACCGACGCAACGAGATGGCTCGCTACGGATGCCGCGGAGAGTGATGTGAAGCAGAAGTCCGTAGCTCGACCGCCATTCGCCTACGACTCCAAGAGTGACTGACCCCATCCTAAGCAAGGCGGCGAATAGAGCGATGTTCTAAGCAATGCCGGATATACTGCAGAGACAGCAGGCCCAAATTTCGGCCGGTACATGCTCGACTGCCACCACGTCGTCTAGCCCCAACACCTCCCAGAGCCCGCCAGATGGCGCAGCGGTCTCTGCCTTCGTAGCAATGATAAGAGCACGGAGGCAGCGTCCAAGGACCTGGATGGACGTATTACCATTGCAGCTCCTTCGTTTGAGCGGTCGCGACTTCGGGAGCGGCAGAATCAACTTCGTGCAGATCGGGCGTTCACCAACAGGCAAGCAATGCCTTGCGCTGAGGGATCGCTTTCCCGGCATGCTTGGCGGCATGTCGCTGCAAGTCGGGGAAGCTGTCGTGGCTCGAGTCGACCGAACAGAGATGGCCGGCTACGGCATTGCCCTACATATCCATGACCCAACGGCAGTACAACTGTTCATTGGCGCGAAAGCCTACTACCTCATGAATGTTCTGCACGACTATCCGGACGAGAAGTGTGTGACGGTGCTGCAACGCCTTCGGCAGGCTTGCGCGGCCGACTCGCTCGTTCTGATCGACGAGATGGTGTTGCCAATCGCAGATGGTCAACGGGAACAAGTTCAGCCTGGCCTGCGCATGCTGTCGTATCTGACAGGTATGGAGCGAACGCGAGCTCAGTGGGAGAATCTCATCTCCCGAGCAGGACTCCAGCTGCGGCGAACCTACACCCACGAGACGGAGCTCGGCGACAGTGTGATCGCCGCGTTGAGGGTTTGACATTACGCAGTGTCTCAGGGTCAACATATAGCATCGCAGTATACCCAGGACTTCGACTTGTTACTTAGTAGGCTCTACGTCGTGACCATTAGCCAAGAACCCAACATTCTTCTCCGCGTTGCCTTCTAATCCCACCAACTGCTTCGGATCACCCGGTATGATCATCTCGAAGATCGACTCCGCGCGTACAACGGTATACTGATGATACCCGCACCTCGCTATCGGCTGCACTTTCCCGAGATCGATCATCCCGTCCGTCAAGACCTTCTCGTCGATGTGTACTGCTACCACTCTCCCGATGACTACGTCGGCGCTCCCCATTGGCGGATTACCGGGGAGGTGCAGCGTAGTGTAATACCTGCACTCGAACTTGATCGGGCTCGCCTTCACCATGGGTACATTGAGCAGCTTCGCAGGCTCCTTCTCCAGACCCGCCCGTTGAAATTCGTCGACAGTGGGATCGAACCACTCGGCTGTCTGATTGACTGCTTCGCGAAGGTCCCAGGTCGCGACGTTCCAGCAGAACTCTCCCATCGTTTCGGCGTTGACGGTCGAGTCCTTGCGGTTCCCGTTTAGGTCGCTGTTGGCGGAGAACATCACGCTAAAAGCGATGGGTGTAAGGGTCAGCAAGTATCTTAGACACAACCCCGCCAGCGGCAAGACACGCGTCTCTAGCGCACATCGGCGCTAAGCAGCGCTGCCGCCGTCTACACCGGCGTGAGGGACTTGTACGGCTGGGGAGAGGCGTGTCCTGCATGGCAGCGTCCAAGGGTGAGGCCCATCAGTATACTCACTATGGCGGCGAAAAGCCCAAATTATTAAATTGCGAGTACGGAGCCAGGTTGTCGACACCATCTTTTGAGCGCGTCGATATCCATCCTATCGGGCGGGGCGTAACGCACGACTACATATACGAGGTCAGCGTGCTATGCGTTAACGAGAAAGTCGATAAGCATACCTTAAACGGATCTCGCGGCAGGCCGTGGCTGGTCTTGCCGGGTTCGTAGAAGACCATTTCGAGAAGGAATGCCTGGTGACTGTGCTTCGCTACTGATCTGGCGCAGTATGTATACTCGTAGGTTGAACATGGAAGGGTGCGAGGTTGATGGAAGACGCAGCGGGCACCTTCCGCGGGTGGAGCTCCGGCTTTGTTCGACGGCTTACATACATGTACATAGGCAGTAGCGTATACACGAGAGGCATGCTTCAGGATCTACATGTATCTGACTACTGGGCGGCATATCTGTGCTCTCATCTGTCATACACAGTTACATGTGCCTGACCCTGACCGTATGCTTCCCGCCCACGCAACCAACTTTCATACCACCCGTACCAACGTGACCGTAATGCTGCCCATTCCAGGTGACATTGCCACTGCCGCCTCGTGGTAGACTGGGCAAAACCACTGTACCTTTGGTGTTGGCCGGCACCGTCCTATATACAGGAGTCACTGGTCAGCTTGTCTCACTCAACGGCGCTCTCGGCAACATACCATTCAGCAGAGTAACCCAGGCCTCCATCCGTGACGTTCCACGCTGCTTGAAACCTTGAGAGAAGCGACCCTGTCAGTGCAAGCTCACACCGCGGAATACTCAACAGAGACTCACTTTCCGAGAGCCGTAGTGAAGCCGCCCTCCACACTCGTCAAGTCACCGAACTGTGGTGCGAACTTCCAGGAACCACCAAGCGGCCCAGTCACCTGAAGCCCGAGCACGTAATTTGTAAGAGCGCTGGTCGGCCCGGACGACCAGCCGTGGCTGTGCGACACGTACGAACTGTCGTAGTAATAGCCCCGGTAATTCCTGTAGCCAAACGAGCCATTGGTGAGATAACCTTCGATGACGGTGGATTGGGTACCGTTCGGGTTATTGAGGTACCAGCCCCAGCTCCTTCGGATCAGATCTAGCGCACGAGCTGTCTGGCCGATGGTGAGATGGCCCTGGATCTCAAAGGATGAGATGAAGGGGCTGATGTTGTTTTCCAACTCCGGAGTCTCCGCCCCGATCGGCGTCCAATTGTCCGTGAGACGTTCAGAGATGGACGAAGCCGCGGCGGAAGTGTTCGAGACGACACCAAAGAGTAAGGCCATGCTGTTAGCGTCCTGTGGATGCAGTGAAGTGTCGGTGTTGTTGTCCTTGAAGGCGCCATAGCCGGAGTCGTATGTGTATTTGATGATGTTGGTAGCCAGTGTCTCTGCTCGAGACGTGTAGGTAGCGGCTACCGACCTGTTGCCTGCCCACTCTGCAAGAGAAGCGCCAGTCGTGAGAGTACGGTACAAGATCATATTCGCCTCGGTGTTATTGCCACCCTGCTGGTTGCGAGCCCAGTCTCGGGTACCTGTCACGTTCAAGAGACCCAGCGGTTCCAATACCTTGTTGTAGACGTACTCCATGGCGAATCTACGTTTCGATCAGCCAGTGTAGGATCCCGAAATAGGGGTCCGGTTTCTCAACAAGACGTACTGATACTGGGCCCAATGGCTCTCGAGGAATGCGGTGTCGTTGGTGTATAGAACGTAGTTGTATGTACTGTGGCAGTCAACAGGAGCTGCTGCACAGTACCCACTCGTGCTTACCCAATCATTGTCCACCTGACGCCGTCAATGGAGATTAGCGACTGTCTGAGAGGAATTCTGAAATGTTGACGAACATATGGTAAGTGTCGCTACCCTGCTGCAATAAGGGTGGACCTGCTTCGGGAAAGGATCCATCGCTGTTCTGATGCGCATACATCGTCTGCAACGCATTGAGAACACTGTCTAGATCTCCAATTGAAACGAAAGTAGACTGGGCAGTCATCAGCGAAGAATCGTTGATCCGGAGGGTTCAACCTACCGGTACAGCAATGCCCATGTCACCAGGCCACACGGCCCTGTCTCTCTTTGCGCCATCGACGATGACCGTGCTGCCATTAGACAGCGTGCCATTGTTGGCCCATCCCTGCGTCAAAGCCGGAATCCATCGGCCAGTGTTGATCGGCACCGCATTCGTTTGCAGAGTATACGCACCGCTGTACCAGATCTTGTTGAGCTCATCGTCGTTCGAATGAAAGTACCCCTGGTAGGCTCGGAGATTCGACCAAGTGGGCTGGAAGCCAATCTCGCAAGCTACGTCGCCGACGTCGAGCGTGGTGTCGGTACTATTGGTAAGCAGGAAGAGTGTGAGATATCGAAAGCCGCCACGTAGGTGCGGGAGATCCATGGTATAGCTGTGGTTCCCAGGTTCTTTAACAGAAATAGGTGTTAGCACGGAGGCCTACCGAATCACCTCTCGTACCTGAGTACTTGCCAGAGAAGCTGCCGTAAATGGCCCCGTCGTCGCACGACTGATCGAAGTTGCCACGGAGCGATGCGTTAGAAGAGCCAAAGGCGCCGTTCGAAGAGTCGCTCGCTAGTCCAATCCAATTCTTCGCTTCTGTGAACGCAAGCCCAAGTCTCCCACTGCCGCCAGTTGTGGTGTAGTCAACGGACACAATACCGCCAACCTCTACCCCAAAGTCAAACACAAGAGCACTGCCATTGCCGACAAGGCGCGAAGCTCCCGGGTACGAGGATATGACGGAGGCATTCGCGAGGGCGAGCACATCCCTGGGTGGTACATGGCGAGTGGACGGTGAGTAAATGTTAGACTCCCATGGGCCTGGAAAAGCCGTATCAAGCGGGCCAGTGCAGTTTGTGTTCCGCCAACATGATTGAGCGAGAGCGAGAGAGAAGAGGGCGGAAGTGGTAAGCAGAGACCGAACGGTTGTCATGGCTGCTGTTACGAGCGGCTTGGGTTGAGATGTGGACAAGGAAGCGTACAGAGCGTATGTATATTTATACTTGCCTCACTCCGCATGGTCAGGGCATGGTGATGGCTCGCGTTATACTTCCCCGAGCTTCCTTCAGGCACAGTTTCTCCGTCGAGCGCAGATCTGAAAACCCCGCAGGAAAGATCCTAATCATGTCCAAGAACGCGGGCGCTCTAGACTGGGATAGGTATGACCTGTCTTTGCGTGCCATGCACGGCTAATGAGGTCTCGTACAAGGTTGTGGTGAGTGAGTGGGTGGGAAGAACGAACAAGAGTGGTACAACTTCAAGAGCCCGTCACAAAGTCTCGGGCCTTCCCGCTCCGCCATATATTTCCATCTCAGCACGAGCCTTCAATTTTCTTCGACATCGCATTGAATAACAGACTCGTACCAGAGCAAGATCAGTAGTGATTCAGAAACTCGCCCGAAGGCGCACCGACACACAAGATGGTCAACATCACAGAGAAGATCAAGGAGATCGAGGAGGAGATGAAGAGGACGCAGAGTATGAGCATGCAGTCTCTTCTTGGGTGATCCGCAACTGACTGCTCGAAGAGAACAAGGCTACTGGTACGCTGCTCACTCGACGCATGCTCGGTTTGTGCTGACAGTGAGCAGAGTACCATCTCGGCTTGTTAAAGGGGTAAGGGTTCGGGGCGTCAGGGCTTCCGGATTGAGAAGTCACTAATTGCGACGCAGAAAGCTTGCTCGACTACGCGCTCAACTCCTCGAGCCCGGCCCTGGCGCTGGAGCTGCGGCGGGTACAGGTTTCGATGTCTCCAAATCCGGTGATGCGCGAATAGCGCTGGTCGGGTTCCCGTCGGTCGGCAAGTCCACGTTCCTATCGAAGGTCACGAAGACGAAGTCCGAGGTCGCCGCCTACTCCTTCACAACGCTTACCGCCATACCGGGAGTCCTCGAGTATGGAGGCGCCGAGATCCAAGTCCTGGATCTGCCTGGAATCATCGAGGGTGCCGCGGAGGGCAAAGGACGAGGACGACAGGTCATCTCTGCGGCGAAGACCAGCGACATGGTATTGATGATACTGGATGCGACCAAGCGAGCAGAACAACGAGCACTCCTCGAAGCGGAGCTGGAAGCGGTCGGGATCCGGCTGAACCAAGATCCGCCGAACATCTACCTCAAGCAGAAGAAGGCTGGCGGGATGAAGATCACGTTTCAGTCGCCACCGAAGAGCCTTGATGAGAAGATGCTCTACAACATTCTCCGAGACTACCGGATACTGAATTGCGAGGTGCTTGTGCGGGACGAGAATGGTAATCAGAATAAACCTCTCCCTCCACGACTACCGCTCACCACAGACAGCAACTATCGACCAATTCATCGACGTAATCATGAAAGAGCACCGCACATACATCAAATGCCTCTACGTCTACAATAAAATTGACTCCATCTCCCTGGAACACCTCAACACCCTCGCCCACGAACCCAACACCGCCGTCATGTCCTGCGAGCTCGACCTCGGCATCCGCGACGTCGTGGACAAGTGCTGGGAGGAACTCCGACTCATCAGGATCTACACCAAGCGCAAGGGCATCGAGCCGGACTTCAGCGAAGCGCTGATTGTGCGACACAATAGTACGATCGAGGACGTGTGCGATTCCATCCATCGGACGCTCAAGGAGAGTTTCAAGTATGCGCTGGTGTGGGGGGCGAGTTCGCGGCATGTGCCGCAGAGGGTGGGCTTGAGTCACGTTGTGGCTGATGAGGATGTGGTCAGTATTGTGGGAACCAAGAGCGGGTTGGCTACGAAGTAGGATGTTTGTTTGGCTTGTCCGATCACGCATTGATGTACAAAAGCGTTCGGTACGAACAATATGCCGGATGCTTTGCAAGCACACTCTGTGAGAACGGCGCGCCGAACCATTCATGCCTCACAAACGCTCTCTCTTCTCTCCGCCATTCTCGAACGAAGACCCGTTGACCTTCTCAGCAGCGCCGGCAGCACCATGTGGCGCAATCGAGGACCTCCTCCTCTCCACATCGCGGGCATCCTCCGTCTCCTCCCACGCAATAAGAAGCTCTCCGTTCTTGCCATATCGGTGGGGCTGCTCCCTCGCAACCTTCACGACGGTGAGGGCGCCTCGCAGGCCCTTGACTTGATGGAAGATCCTGGGAAGAATAGTTAGCATCCCCGACAGTGGTAGAAGTGTGACGAATAGGAACGCACTCATCCATCTCCTCCAAGGAACGGTAAGCCGTCTCCGGGAAGAAGAAGTATACGCAGGGAACCATGAAGGCGTTGATGGCTGCGAAGACGAGGTAGGTCTTCCATTGGATCGCGTTGAATGCCACAGGCTGTTGTCGTCAGTCAGATTCTCAGGGTGTAGAAAACAAGACGGATACTTGCCGTCACCATGACGACCATGAAGTTGAAGATCCAGTTGGCCGTCGTCGAAATGGCGTTGGCCGGTGCACGAATGTCGAGAGGTGTGATTTCCGCTGGGTATAACCTACAAACGCGGGTCCATTAGTCTTTTCATCTCTGCGGGATGATCAATGCTGTCACTCACCATGTCATGCCCAACCAGCCAACCGCAAAGAATGAATTGAAGACGAATAGAAAGACGGCTGCTGCGATGCCTAGAGATGCATTCCCTGGCACGGATGTGGTGCCCGCGAGGACCGCCATCGACAGGGCTTGCCCGGCGGCGCCGAACAGCATGAGCTACAAAGCGTATCAGCCAGTGAGCCCCCAGGGGTGGGGTCTTCTTCCAGGAATGGAATGCTTCCAGACGAGTTGGGATTGAAAACGTACCTTCCTCCGACCGAACTTTTCGATGGTGAAGATGGCGACCCACGATGCCACGAAGTACTCCGTACCGTTCAGAGCGGCCAGGAGTCGACTCATGAATCCAGACATCCCGATGTTGTTCCTAAAGATCGTCGCAGCATAGTACGTGATAATGTTGATACCAGAGATTTGCTGGAACATCTGGTTGACGTACGCCAGGATCGTGCGGTGGAGGTTGCGGTTGCGGTTCGTCTTGAAGGAGTCGGCGAAGCTGCCACGGGCCATTTCGAAGACGGTGTCCTTGACTGCTTTGAACTCGTCTTGGACCTTGGGGTCGTCCTCCGGTAGGTCGGAAAGAGCTGCCAGGACCTCCAGAGCGCGGGCCTCTCGGCCTTTGAGAACTAGCCAACGGGGTGATTCTGGGAGCCCAGGGATGACTGCGGAAGGGTTAGCGGGAGTTCGACCAGCTGTGGTTACTTGGCGAGCTCACGGCAGACAATAAAGATAGCCAAAAGGATCTGAAAGGCGATTGGGAACCTCCACGACACATCGGACGGGTCAAGAAAGCTGAAGCCTAAATCGATCCAGTAGCTCAGCATGACACCGAAGACGATCTGAAAATGATGTCAGCGAGTTTTTCGAACAGCTGCCAGGGATTGCACGGATCAGAATGCTTACCAGTGAGCCTTCGATCATGACCATCTGCCCGCGACGATGCGACTTTGAGGTCTCGCTCTGCCACGTAGGTACCGTGGAGGTGTTCATGCCTGCGATCTGTCAGTCGGGCGCGATGACCAGGGGGGGCTTCAGCGCCACTCACCATTGCCAAAACCCGTGAGCAATCGTGCAGCAATAAGCTGACCCAAGCTGAACGACGAGCATTGGATCGCAGCTCCGACAATCATGATACTGCTGCCAACCATGATTGTCCGCTTGCGACCAAGGAAGTTACCAAGCCATATAGTTGCTACCTACAAGCGATGAGTCAGCACATGTGGTGGCATCCGAACGATCACACCCATCATCTCCTTACCGCACCGAAGAAGCAACCCAAGGTGTATCCACCGACTGTGATACCTTGTACGTTGGACGCTTTGCTTGCATTGCCGTCGGGAGGATTTTGTGTGTCAATTTGAGGCTGGCAGCCACGTATCAGCGCAGATAGATCCTAGGACGACCCATACCATGGATACGTACGAAGTATCTTAAAAACGAGTTCAAGGTCAGAAGACCTCCCATCACACCCTGTCACACACACAATCAGTTCTCCATCCCATATCGTATTCATCCCCACGGTGGCGTACCTGGTCATAACCAAAAAGTGCGAAGTCCGTGCCGGCCACAATGGCAATGGCAATGTTGAGCTTCGTGCCCCTAAGGCCGTAGAAGTTCCCCATACTGCTGCTGCGGATGGGTAGTCGATGCAAGACGAGAGAGAAGGAAAACAGTGAAGATTGGCGCGTGAGCTTCTTATGAAACGGAGACGAGGCTTTTGCCGTAGATGTACGAAAGGGAAGCCTGTTTAGGAAACCCGATTCCTCGTCCGGGACGTGGAGTCAGCGATCGCGCGGAAGCGCCGGTGGAAGGATGGCCGGCTTTTGGCGCCACATGGAAATGGGGAAGCGGAGAAGATGCGTGTGTGGAGACGAACCGCGAGTCAAGCTTGAAGAAACCCGGCGTGTGTCTCTCTCGGCTTCACTGCTTCGGATGAGGTTCCACCTCAGTCTCTCCGAAAGTGTGGCCTGTCTGGATATGTCCTACATGTACTTGCCTTTCGCCATTTGCTCGACCGATGATGGTGATGTGCACGAGATGGGAGTGCATGTGGGGTGAGATGACGCAGGCGGCTCCCCGATTTCAAACGGCTCCGTGCCGAAATGCGGCCGCGGAGACTCCACACATCGAAAATTGCAGGACTTTGACATGTGATTGTCAATTCTCTGCCGCCACGTGAAGTTCAAAGTGTGCCTTTTAGCCAAGGACACTCACGAAGCAGCGAGGATACCCCTTAGCCCACATCACCTCAAAAGTGGATCATTGCGGCATGCGGCACTCACAAACCAAGCCATGATCACAATCAGTATGTTCGTTCCTGCAACCCAAATTGTCCGGCCTGACTAACCGACTCAGAGGTGCCCTGCTCGTCCGCCAACATCGGTATGCCTCCTTGTCGAAGCATGTCGTTGCAAACGCTCACGTATAGAAGGACCGGGCTTCGACGTCATCGGCCTTGCATTGTCCCTCTGGCTCGAGATCGAAGTCACCGTTGGCGATGAAGCAGCAAAAAGCGCGCCGCACAATTGCCGCATCACCTATGAGGGGCAAGGCGAGACCGACGTTGACCTCCAACCCGACCGTAACCTGATCACGCAGACCGCGCTGTATGTGCTGCGATGTCACCAGAAGCGCAGCTTCCCGAGGCCCACCCACGTCCACATCAGGAACCCAATCCCCTTGGGCCGAGGACTGGGCTCGTCTGGCGCTGCGGTAGTCGCCGGTGTGTCGTTGGGTAACGAGGTCGGCAAGCTAGGCCTGTCGAAAAACCGCATACTGGACTTCTGCCTCATGATTGAGCGGCACCCGGACAACGTGGCGGCCGCGCTGTACGGTGGCTTTGTTGGCTCCTATCTCAAGGAACTGGACCCGGAAGATATGAAGCGGAAAGAGGTACCCTTAGCAGAAGTGCTACCGGCACCGCAGGGTGGCGAAGATACCGGGCTCACCCCACCAGTCCCGCCGGTTGATATTGGCAAGCACATCCGCTTCCCGTGGGCAAGTGAGATCAAGTGTATCGCCATCATACCGGACTTTGAGGTCGCAACCGCAAAAGCGCGCAGTGTCTTGCCGACTTCGTACGAAAAAGCAGACGTCATCTACAACCTACAAAGAGTGGCCCTGCTCACGACAGCGCTTGGTCAAAGTCCACCCAATGCAGAGCTGATTTACGATGGCATGCAAGACAAGGTGCACCAGCCGTATCGGAAGACGCTCGTACCCGGCCTGACGGAGATTCTACGCTCGGTGACACCCGAGTCACATCCCGGTTTGCTCGGCACATGCTTGTCTGGAGCCGGTCCCACGCTTCTCGCGCTCGCCACGTCGAACTTCGACGACATTGCGGCATATCTTGTCAAGCAATTCGCGAAAGAGAACATCAAGTGTAGATGGGAGCTCCTCGAGCCAGCTTACGATGGCCTCACTGTCACATCGTCCGACAAGTCGCAGAACAGCAGCATGACGTACGCCGATGCTGGGGTCTCAATCGACTCCGGTAACGAGCTCGTGCAATCGATCAAAGCAGCTGTAGCCAGCACTCGACGGCCTGGAGCAGATGCAGAGATAGGCGGGTTCGGTGGCGCGCTCGACCTAGCTGCTGCAGGCTACACCGAGCCACCCATCTTGATCCAAGCTATCGACGGCGTGGGAACCAAGCTCAAAGTCGCCTTCGCAATGGACGACTTCTCAACCGTCGGTATCGATCTCGTAGCGATGAACGTGAATGACTTGATCGTGCAAGGCGCGGAGCCGCTGACGTTCATGGACTATTACGCTTGCTCCAAGCTCAACGTGCCAGACGCCGTGCGTTTCGTGGAGGGAGTGGCAGAGGGATGCAAGCAAGCCGGCTGCGCGCTGGTAGGTGGCGAGACGGCCGAGATGCCAGGTATGTATCAGGGCAAGGAGTTCGATGCCGGCGGTGCAGCCACCGGTGCGCTGAAGAAGGGCCGCACATTATTGCCAGACAAGGCGGCGATGCGGGAAGGCGACTGCTTGATCGGTCTTGCGAGTAACGGGGCGCACTCGAACGGGTATTCGCTGATCCGCAAGATCGTGGAGAAAGCCGAACTGGCATACACGGACCAAGCACCGTGGGATAGCAGCACGACCGTGGGCAAGAGCCTTCTGACACCCACGCGGATCTACGTCAAGCCGCTCCTGCCTGCCATTGAGCAGGACTTGATACTAGGCATGGCGCATATCACGGGCGGTGGCCTGGAAGACAATATCCCGCGCATGCTACCCAAGCACCTCACGGCGGACATCGACGTTTCCACGTGGGCTGTGCCGCCTGTGCTTCGATGGCTCAAAGGAGCGGGCAATGTCAGCTCGCGCGAGTTTGCGAGGACGTGGAATACGGGCTTGGGCATGGTGCTGGTCGCGACGGAAGACCATGCGGAGAGGCTCGTCAGGGTCCTGAACGATGCGGGAGAGAAGGCGGTTCGGGTTGGGAGGCTTGTGAAGGACGAGGGGCAGGGTGTTGTCTTGCGTGGGATAGAGATATGGGACAAAGCGTCGTAGAGCCGTCGCGGTGGTGAGAAGTATTGTGAGTCGATACGGCTGGGCGATCCCGGGAAGAACTTGCGGTGTTGAGGCTGGTGCTGGAACGGTCGAGAGTCGGTGCCACCGGGTCGTTTCTCTTTAAACACTCGGATATCTACGACTTTTCGTATAAGACAGCCAGGTTTTCGGCGCACGAGATCATGGAGGCTTGACGGGAAAAGGTCATGAATTCATAAGGCTCATTATTCAAGCTGAAGAAAAAGTCACATTTCCGACTCCAGTCCAGACTGATCGCTCATGTCATCCTCTGCGCGTCTGGGATCGAGTCGAGCGCGCCGTCCCTCTCCTTTTCGGGCATCGAGTCGGCCTCACCGTCCCTCATTTTAAGGTAATCCTGGCGGAACTCATTTGAGTCCGTCTCAGCACCGCGCTTGAGTGGCGTCCACTTCGGATCTTCCTTGAAGAGGCGCATGGCTTTCGTGTACTAACCGACCATGTCAGTCTGGTGTCATGCTACACCGCAGAACGCAACTCCCGACCACTCACGTTCTGCTCATCCGTCGTAAACCGATGATAAATCCCCGCCGGCATAATCATCAAATCCCCCTTCTCCAACCGAATCCTCACCCACTCATCCCCCTCATTCCGCACATCGAAATACCCGCCACCGCCCATGATATACCGTATCTCCTCGTCCTCATGCAGGTGCTCGTCGAAGAACGTCTTGACCTTCTTCTCGTATTCGGGAAGCGTGGAGGGCGAAATCTCGATTTCGTCCCGGTTCTTGTAGTTGCGTTCGCTGGCGATGCGGTCCACGCTCGCGAGGTCGTCGGGGAAGTGGTAGTGGTGAATGCCGAGGGTGGAGAGGGCGGAGGGGGAGAGGTTGCGGCCGGAGTCGTGGGGGAGGCGTTGGTCGCCGGGGGCGTTGTCGTAGTAGTAGGCTTTCATGGTTGCAAAGAGGTGTGTTAAGAATATGTCGGCAGCGGTAGCGGAAGGACGGAAGTTATATGGACAGAACTGTCGTTCACATATACCTTGTGTTCTTGCCCCGCTAAAACTTTGCTCGCTACGTCATCGTCAATCCTATGTTCGCACGTGCTTGGCCGAGCGTAACATGAATATATTGATGTGCTTGGCGCCAAAGGCAGTAACAGTTCTGGTACAGCAATGGTTGCAAGCACCGTTACATGCTTCGCTCAGAGCGAATTCGCAGCGGCAAATCCCTTATCGTATCCACTTAGTACACAGGGTATCCACGAACGCCACGCTAAAGTCGAAACACCGACCCCCAATGGCTCTCTCAACAGAATCGCGGTCATCCGCCAACCTCATCACGCGTCCTGAGGCGATACTGTAGATTTTGCAAAACAATAGCCTCCTCGTCGGTCACGTCGATCTCCGGTGGCAATTGTATCTTGTACGACAGTATCCGTATCTCGTGCACGCCGTGTTCATCGACCTCGTCGCCACTATGGCTGTCTACGTGACGGAGGGTACGTTCACTGTACTCTAGTCAGCTGAGCCACTTGAAAATTGTCCGGTGAGAGAGTGCACTGACCTGTCCGCCTCCGAGACCTGCTTCTCCAACTTGTTCGGATCAGCCTTGTCATGGTCCCGTAACTTGCTTCCCACATCTTCCGGAGTCCACCAGTACATCGGATATTGCCGCAGGATATTATTGAGCAAGCACGCTACCGTCGTCATCAATGCGCTCGCAAGTATCATGAGTGGAACGAAGATCCACCCAAGCTGTATCGCAGCCGCCTCCGTACTCGCCAGCACCGCGGTTGCGCCACCTGGAGGGTGGACGGTATTGGTGATACTCATGACCAGGCTCGCGCACGCGCAGCCCACGGCTCCCGATACCCAGCTGTAATTCGCGAATAGGCTAGAGTTGAGCTGAAACAGCTTGCTGACACCTACGCCCACAACCGCGCTGAGCGAGTGCCCGACAATGATGTTCCGCGGCTGCGCCAAGGGGCTGCGGATCGTGTTGTAGTCCAGTATTGCGGATGCGCCGAGCGAAGCAATCATGACTGGCGGGTGCAGGGCGGCGATCGCGGGGCCATAGTTGAAGATGCCGGCTACAAGGCACAGGCCTGCGAGCGTGGAGATGAAGATGAGAGGCCATTGGACCAAGGCCGGGGGCTCGATGTGCGGTTTGCTGCGGTGGCCTAGGAAGTGGCGGAACGGCTGGGGGAAGGCGTGGAGGCGGGAGTGAGGGATGTAGGGGTTGAGGTATCTGTCGAGGTTGAAGTTGAAGAGCTTATAAAGGGTTGTTCTGTCCATGATCGTGGTTTTGCGTGGTCGTACCGCTGTTGAGTGTGATATATCGAAATACCAAGGTACAGAGAGGCGTCGTGACCGAACTCCAAGGACTGGAGCGGAAGCTGGGGAATAAGAGAACACGGCGCGCAATACCTACATGTACAGGCTGTTACTCTGCACCAAAGTATGCCTTAGATCAGCATTGCGACAGTGGCACCCAAGGTCGCATATCGTCGCGTAATGATTTCGCCGTCTCCTCGGATCGCGGAAGCCGAAGGCATGGAAGACAGGTCACGCGTCGCGACGAGCGCATATCGTGAGAACCATCTCAGTCCGCAGAAGAGCTGCAAATGGCATCCATGCGGCGGTTCGCTGTTACCGCTGTCTTACGCTCGCTGCTATCACGTTCATTCTCCGGTATCCCAGCAGCGCCATGGTCTGCCGTCCTTTCTCCTGTGGTCCCTAGAAGAGTCGGTACCCGAGTACTCAGATACTTCATCGTAGCTGTGCGGAGGTGTCCGAAGCTTGAGTCGAACTTTACGTAATTGCCGTCGTCGCCTGCGTACTGCGCTCGCGGTGCTCTTCTTGGACTCTACCTTGCACCGAGTGCTCACCAGCGCGGTGGCCATAGCGGATGGCGAGAGTATGATCAAGGATGGAATGGAGATGCTGAAGGGAAGGAGGTCGAAGTGAAGTTGGAAACAAAATCATTGCGTTGATAACGATGAGGATTTCCGACGAATCGGTTACATCCGCTACGGCAGCGGAAGTAGATACCGGAGATGCTTGAAACACGACTTGGCACAGCGCGTCTCCCAGGCGCGCCATAGAACATGAAGTCATCTGCGGAGAGACACGTTACTCTGTATGAGTGCAAGAGCAGTATCCGACCATGCCCAAGCGGCGAGCCGATGAAGCTGCCATCGACGAGGCTCCCACTCTCCGGAAGACACGACGAGCGACCCGAGACGATACCGAACCGACTACAAGCCCGCGAGTCGCAGCAGCAGAGACGCCTTCAGGCCGCAAATCGATACTCCGTGGTACGCCGAGCAAGCCCAATGGCCTCGCCAGTGTGGATGCGACGCCAAAGTCGCTCAGGAAGGTGCTCTTCACCACCCCGCTGAAGCCAGATGATGAAGTGGTAAATGCGGACGAAGAGACGCCGACGGCTGTGCGTAATGATCGCTCGGCGCGTAGAAGGAGCCAGCGGATACTACAGAGCCACGACGAGAGCGAAGATGAGGATGCAGAAGCCGACGAGGAGATAGCGCAGCAGATCCTCGATGAAGACGCTTCGGAGGAGGAGGAGGAGGAAGGCACCACCCTTGACGAGCCCGCATCCACGGCAGACACCCCAACAAAACCTGGCAAGCTACGAGGCCGACCGAAAGGCCGACGGCGCGAGCGTACACCCTCTCCACCGCCCGACCTTCCACCCCACGAGCTCTACTTTTTCCAGAATCGCGCGGGGGGGAACAAGACCTCCGCCAATACGCTACCTTCCCACCTTCTTCTCGGCCATGACGACTACTTCACTCAGATCAATGCCTATAGGGACCCACATGCGGCGGATATCGAGCGCTTAAAGAAATTGCATAAGCGTAGCTTCGACCAGTGGATGTTCGAGCTGGATGAGGATTTCAACATCTGCTTGTATGGGTATGGATCGAAGAGGGAGCTGGTCATGGAGTTCGCGGAACACATGTATTTCCAAGCGATGGGCGAGAAGCCCAATATTGTCGTGGTGAACGGGTACACGCCTGGCTTGACGGTGCGGGATATGTTAGTCGCAGTGGGCAACTTGATCGCCAAAGGGGTGAAGATGCCGGCACAGCCTCCTGCCATACTTGATTTGTTGACATCAAAGCTTGACGGACCCGCGCTTACGCCCCCAACAACGCTCGTTATCCATTCTCTCGACCACGCCAACCTCCGCAAAGGCAACACGCAGGCTATGATTGCCAGGCTGGTTGCGCATCCATCGATCTCTCTCCTTGCCACTTGCGATACGCCAAACTTCCCGCTGCTCTGGGATGTATCACTTACACGCCAACTACGCTTCTTGTACCACGACGCTACCACCTTCCAACCATATCGCGTGGAGATCGATGTGGTGGAGGAAGTCAATGCGCTACTCGGCAGAAGCAGACGACGACTGGGCGGGAAAGATGGCGTAGCTTACGTGCTCAAGAGCTTGCCGGAAAATGCGCGGAATCTGTTCAGGATCTTGGTAGAAGAACAACTCGCCTTGGCCGACTCCTCAGAACCCGCAATCACACTCGGTGCCGTCAACTCCGACGATGATGTTGACCCAGACGACCTCCTAGGCGCCTCTGACGACGAAGCCGCGCTCGCCGAAGAACAAAACACGCCGTCCCGCCGTGCTCGCGGCCGCGGTCGGCCAGCCAAGAAGGTAAAACCTGCCATTAGACCTATTGCTCGAGCAATGGCCATGTCGGTCATGGAGGGTGTGGAGTACCGCACGCTATATCATAAGGCTGTGGAGGCTTTCGTGTGCTCGAGCGAGTTGGCTTTCCGCACGCTGTTGAAGGAGTTTCACGACCATGCCATGGTGGAGAGTCGGCGAGATGCGGCGGGGACGGAGCGGTTGAGCGTGCCGATGGGGAGGGACGAGTTGGAGGGGATCGTCGCGGAATCGGGGTGATGGTGAGGTATAAAACGGGAGAGTGCACACGTCTTGACGTCGCGCGCAGGAATTATTACATGTATAGACTCGAAACGTGATGCGCATCCTAGCAAGCTGGCTCGCTACGTCAACGGGACAATCGTCTTCATTTTTGCGTGCAAACATGAATACGGGGTTCGCAAACTTCAGCACATGCGAACTGATGATGTACGTCAAACACTCTCACTTTCTCGCACGATCGCAACATAGACCGGTTCACGTAAGCTATATGCCTACTGATAGTTCTACACCTCCATACCGTTGATGCCACCGTCATCGCGACTGCCTCACTTCAATGATGCATCACGCCTCCTAACACGTGAGTGGCACGAACGTGCCTTCCGTTTGTCGCAACTTCGGAACACCCCGCCCCCACTTCGCGCTTTTCACCGACGCGTCTTCGATCTCGCACAAATCGACTACACACCAAGCAAAACAACCAACAGCAGCAACAGCAACAGCAACAGCCCGTGCGGCAAGGCACGCACCGCCTTGCATGGAGGGACACCCACCTTACATGTACACGACTCAATGGCGCGAACCCCAGCGCCAGGAGCAGTACACGTTTGCGCCGCCTTCCACCAACCAGCCCGATAACATCTACGTCGCCACGCCACCGACGACTTCTCAATATGACTTCGAGATGCAGATGCTCGCCTCGGCTCAGATGCAGGGTGTGAACACAGCGAGACCAACTCTACCGTGGATGCCAGGCCAATTCGACCCGCGTGCGCTTGTGCCTGCTGGCGTGGGTATGAACGGGATCATGGCTTTGCCTAAGCCGTTTTCCACTCGAGTGAGTGCAAACGCAGCCATGGCCACACACGACCCACTGCCGGCTCGTACAAATGCGAACACAGACACCACTGGAGCCGAGACCGCAAACGCACCCGGTGTGATGGCTACGACAGAGTCCGTGGCAGCCGCCGATGGCACGAACATAGCAGATCGGCTGAAGCGGCGTTCTGCCTTGAGGCAATTCGGCCCTCGTGGACTCCCGCCGCCAACTCCTCGCTCGACCGACAGTGAGCCATCGGCAAGCTCATCGTATCTCTCTGGGAGGGCCAGCGTTACAGCCAGAGGTGCGGCTCAGACTGGACCGGAAGTGCAGAAAGGTCACAACAGGAGCATACCGAAACGAGTACTGTCTCAGACTCCGAAGGCGATCGCTGCCCGTGCTAGGCGCGCGGACGAAGCTCAAAATGCCGGCAAGAAGCAGGGACCCCTGCCGTCGCCAGCAGCCGCAACACCGGCTACTTCAGTCGACACGGACATGCGACGTCTTGTCGCCAGCCAGGCCATTCAGTCTCTTGATCCTGCGGCCTCAGTCCCAGCTGTCACGCCGGCGAAGCGTGCTACTGCCCACAATGCCGACGAATCGATGAATGCGAAGCGTGTCCGTATCATGCCAAGCCCAAAATACTTCGAGGACGCCTCCGAAACCATGGCTTCCTCTCCCGAGACTACTCCAAACAGTGTTGCTGCTGCGGATAAGCCGACGGGAGACGTGCTTGCGAAACACTTGCAGCTCATCCGCGAGTACAGTAGACCTGGTGAAGACCTGGACTGGATGAAGGAGACTAGCAGCAAGAAGCGTGCCAAGATGCAGAAAGTGCTCTTTGCTCGCAAGGCTACTGCCGTGCGCACGGCCGAATCGCGGAGGAAGCAGAAGGAGGCCCCGACGGGCGAGGCGTTTCCGAGTCAAGCGGCACAGCAGACTGCGGACTCACATCGCGATCCCCCGGCCGACTCGACAAGCGACACCACTGTGCTGGCTCGGTCAGACCGTCGCTCTACGACTCACGAACAGCCCAGCGGCAGATTGACCACTTCGGACCTCGTCACTGCGGAGCCTGCCATGGGCGACGCGAGGACGAGGACAACAACAGACCAGCAGCATAGCCCCATTATTCACCTTCTCGACAACCCCGACGCCGAGAAGCTCAGCAATGTGACTCTCGCTGACATCCAGAAATACAGCAACCCGGGCGAGGACCTGGATTGGACGAAAGTCACCGACCTTGCCGAGCGTAGCAGAAGGATGACGACGTTCATCAATCGCAGGTCCACCTTGCAGCATCAGCAGCAGCGGGAGCAGCTCGGGAGTATCACGCCTGCCCCTTCTGCTGCACCCGCCTCGCCAGCAGCTAAGGCCGGAAGCGCCGAGCATGAACCACTCGACGAATCGCTGGGTGTGCCGCTTCAGTACGCAGACGAGCGACTCACTCCCGAAGCTAAGGCCGAGGTCGCGAGATACAGCAATCCGGGCGAGGATCTCGACTGGACCCAGGTTGTACTTCCCTCCGAGCGGATGCGCCGCTATAGGACGGTGCTCAATCGGAAGGCTGTTTACAATAAGACCGGTACGGCATGGCGTTCACAGGTCCCACCGCCACCGCCCGCGAATAATGTTCCGCATCCGTCAACGGGCCGACCAGTGTCTGCGAAGAGCCTGGCCGACATTGCGAAATACAGCCAGGAAGGCAAGGACCTTGACTGGACCAAGTGCAAGAACGCCGAGGAGCGCGAGAGGCTTCAAAAGATCATCAAAGAACTGAAGAGGTACGATCCGGAGGTACATGGGGCGTCAAGGAGAACGAGCAGAGTCAGTGAGACCGAAGCGCTGGTGAGCGCTCGCGACATTCGCAAGTTTACGAAGCCTCGCTGTTCAATGTCGCGTGACCACACCGTCAACGAGGGTGAGAGCGGAGACGACGCCGAACACATGGAGAAAGCCGGCGACCCGATCGAGAGTGACGGAGCACCAGCAGAGCCTGCAGCCAAGCCTTCCAAGAGTAGTCGTAATGCTAAGAGCCTTGCAGATATTGCCAAGTACACTCTTGAAGGCGAAGACCTCGACTCGACGAAGGTTCAGGATCCAGCGAAGCGCAGGGCGATTCAACGCATTGTCTCTGACCGAAAGAGTAAAGACTCGGAGGCCGTGAGGATTCGTGCACCAGCGCATACGCCGTCATTCGGTGAAGCTGGTCTCACCAAGACGAAGAGAGTCGCGCGCGGTTCTACACACTTCACAAGCACAGTCTCTGTTGCAGACGACGACGCTGCAGACTCGGAGCTGGGTGAGGATCCCGACTTCGACGGAGACAACCTAAGTCCGGGCGGCCAAGCTTTAGCGAGGCTTACGACTCACCCTAACATCGTTGCGCGCCCTCTCTCTGCTCAGGCCGCCGCGGACATTGCCAAGTACAGTCGGGCTGGCGAAGACCTGGACTGGTCGAAGTTGGACGACGCCCACGAGCGCAAGCGTCTGCAGAACCTTATAGCTCATAGGAAGTACCAGGACTCGAAGACCGCCACCCGTCGTAAAGCGGTGCCCACGAAGCCCCATGGTGTCGACTCAGCGCCGCAGGGTGACCTCGAAAGCGCCCAGTCGGATGTGGACCCGGAGGCAGAAGTGAATGAGGATGTGGATGAGGGGGCGGCGGACGACGAGGATGCTGTGTCCAGTACTCCATTCGACATGCCCGAGCCGCAGGGTCTCGATGATCTCCGGGTGATCGATTTTGCGGGAGGCAGCTTCTCAGACCCTGAGTTCGTCCAGAACTTGAAGGCCATCCTGTATAGGATCGGCAAGAGCAAGTCGAACTCGTTCTATTCCAAGCAGTGTCGTCGCATTGGAACGTTGCTCAATGCCGCTTCGCCGCCAAAGTCTGGCGAGGTGCTCTACAAGTACACCAGCGAACAGGCTGCGAAGGTCGTCGAGACCAATGCATACTTCGCCGGGCCGATGGTAACCTATGGCCAGCAGCCAATGCCTCTCCAGAGTCAAGAGCAGTTCTTCGCTGAGTACTACGACGAGTCCGTTGAGGTCAACGTGCAGGATCCTTCGACCAGGGTTGCCAAGCTCGAGCCGCATGTGCGCAAGGTCAACATGTCCACCGTGAAGGCGCGCTTCTCGCAGCCAGTGAAGGGCACACCGTGGAATATCCTCGAGCTTGCGGCTCACCGCGAAGATGGCCTCCGTCCCGAGTTCCTCAACAACGAAGACTGCACACTCTTGACGAAGCTCAAGTTGCCATGTTCTGGCGAGACGGCGAACCGCCTAGGCTACACAGAAGGCTGGAGGGAGGTGGAGAAGTGGGTTCTCGCCGCGCAGGCGGGTGCTCTCACCGAGCCGCATCAGGACAGCCACGGGTACAGCACGTACATAACCGTCAACGAAGGTACAGTGGGCTTCGGGTGGCTGTCCAACCCCACCGACGACGAGCGTGCAGCCTGGTCGAAAGGTCATGACAGCTACACTGGCGGTCGTTGGCGGTACGTCGTTCTGCGCGCCGGTGCCACGGTGTACTTCCCGGCAGGCACGGTTCACTTCGTCTTCCGCCACCCGGGTGCAGGCAACACGCTAGCCTTCGGCGGCCATGTGCTCCGTTGCTCGCAGATTGTGCGCTGGGTCCGGGTCCTGCTGGCTGAGCAGTCGAATGGCTACATCACGAACGAGGACCTCAGTGTGAGCGCACCGGGGTATCTTAATCGGGTTGAGAAGTATGTCAAGCAGGCTCAGAAGTCTGGGAGGGAGGAGATGTGGGGTGGAAAGGAGGCGATCGACGAGTTCTTGAAGCTGAAACAGGACTTTACTGCGCAGGCGGCGAGGATTGAGAAAAGCCTGAAGAAGGCTGGGAAGCGGGCGTGAGGCATGAGGTTCGCGAGGCAGAGACATTGGTATTTGTGCGACGAGGGACTTCGTGGGCGATGGGCTTTGACTTCAGCAGGTATGACCGACATGACAGACACGCGAATTACGTCGGGGGTAGCTACTAGGACTACAGGGTATGATACAGGCATTACTAGATTAATTCCCAGTCCCCGTTCCCATCTCCCGTGCTCACATCCCATTCAAGCTCGCCATCCTTCACAAAAGCCATCAGAGTCGCCCACATCTCCGCCTCAGGCTCAGGCCCGGGCGCCTCTCCCCGAGCGTCGTCACCAGAGTAAATAACCAGTAGATCTGATCCCCGATGCATGGTCTCATGGAACAGTACCCTGTCGAGCTCGATGACTTGCCGACAGGTTTCGTCGGGTAGACAATCGCAGTTCTCCCGCCCGTGAGCGAAGCCATGCTCATAGCGCGCGAACCACCGCTCACTGCCCGTCAGATCGTCGCGCGTGACCACGCGCCTGACTTTGACTTCCTGTGAGTGGTAGAAATGCTCGAGCTTGCCGGTGGCGAGGTACTGGAGCGATCCCTCTCCGCCCTCACGCGCGAGGGCCTCGATATCGCGATACCGCGTCTTCCTTTCCTGCTTCCGCCGAAAGCGGGAGTTGGAGATCATCCCTCGCCGCTTATCCGGACATTTTCGATGGTAAGTCGGTGGTCGAGGCCAGCGTTGCGCTTCATCGAAGAGCATCTTCTTGGTCATAGCCACTATCTCGCCTTCGAGGACGGCGGGATCTGGGTTGCCATCGGTGGGGTACAGCCAGGGGAACCAGAATCTTTCGTGATGTCGGCCGAGCCAGAGAGACTCGGCGTGCAGTTGGCCGGGTTTGACGGCTTTGTAGCTGTAGTATTTGGTGAGGTGGGTCCGGTGGCGTTTGCGGGCGCGGGCGGCGGAGCGGAGGTCGAGGAAGGTGGTGCTGGGGGAGCGACCGGCAAGGGTGCAGTTGGCGGCTTCGTAGCGGGACATTGGGGTGGGTTCGAATGCGGGTAGTAGGTTGCTTTCGAATCCGAAATCGGGCTCGAAGTCGATATCACTGGTCTGTTCCGCAAGATACATGGGTCTGTGGGCATAGATCCGGGGATGGACAGGCGGGGCATGAGCGCCATAGCCCGAACAATTCTTCTTCAAGGCATCGGCGTAGGAGAGCTTGGCGGGCTCGACCTGGATCCAGCTATCATCGTCGTCGTAATTCTCAACTGCTAGGGCAGGTCGGGGGGTCTGCTGCTCGGTGGCGAACAGGCCACGGAAGGTCTTGAACATGGGTCCTTCTTTTCTTGCTTTGAAGTGTGTCGGTAGCGCCGTGCAGCGCAAAAGGCACGCAGCTCTCTGATGCGAGCTGGGCAGTAGGAGTACGCTTGTGCAAGTAGATCTGAGAGAGACGTAGGGAGGGGCAAACCAGCCTGGAGAGAAGCGGAGAGAATGTGTAGTAGAGCTATGAGAGAGACGCTCCCCGCCAAACTGTACTTCCACTCAGTGTATATATCCTAGAGCGTGACACCGATATGGCTGCTGCGCCTGAATAGGGATCCTGGGAGTCATGCCGCGGTGACCTAGTCGGGCTGTAGGTGAGAACTGCGGTCGGGCGAGTCAACCCATACTATTGTTGACAGCGGTCGCGGTCATCGTATCTGATGGCCAAGTCACAAAGCTTTACGGTATTTTGTCATCGCGAGGTTTCGCAGCTAAGTTGGTTGGTGGTCTTTGAGGCTGCGGGATGAGATGCGGTCGTTCCCCTGCTGCCTCAGGCAAGAAGTCTGGTAATCTAAGGTACGCCGATGACGGCCTCCGCGGGGCACATGCAGTCGAGCGAACAGCAATAAAGTGCCTTGGCCGTTTCCCAACTCTCTCCTTTTTACAATGGCTTCGCACGCAGATATACCGGACGGCCACCCCCGCAATGGCAACCATTGTGTTAGGTGAGTCGCGTACTCAAGTCTACCAACACCGTGACAGCGAACTGACACGCGACAGGCGCCCAATGGGGTGACGAAGGCAAGGGCAAAATCACCGATGTCTTGAGTGAAGGCATCCAGTTGTGCTGCAGAGCGCAGGGAGGCCACAATGCCGGGCATACGATCGTGAAAAACGGCAAGACCTTTGATGTCCACATCCTGCGTAAGTCAGTCTACCCATCTTCTCGACGGAAATCGCTGATTTTGATTGAAAACAGCCTCCGGCATCCTCACAGACGGCTGCGTCAATCTCATCGGCACCGGCTGCGTCGTCTACATCCCTCAGCTCTTCAAGGAGATCGAGACGGTCGAGAAGAACGGCATCAACACGCACGACCGCGTCCTGGTCAGCGACCGCTGCCATGTTGACCTGGACCTGCACACGAAAGTGGACGGTCTCGAAGAGGTGGAGCTCGGGAAGGGCAACATCGGGACCACCGGCAAAGGCATTGGGCCGACGTACTCCACGAAAGCCACCCGCAGCGGCATTCACGTCGCGGACATCTTCAACAAGAAACTGTTCGACACACGGCTGCTGAACATGGCGTCAGGGTTCAAGAAGCGGTACGGCGATCTGTTACAGTATGACGCCGAGGAAGAGATCGCGCGCTTCGACGAATACCGCGAGCGCCTCAAGCCGTTCGTCGTCGACCAGGTACCGCTGATTGAGTCCGCGGTCAAGGGCAACGTGCGCATGCTCGTCGAAGGTGCAAACGCGCTGATGCTAGATATCGACAACGGCACTTACCCGTACGTGACCTCGTCGAATACCGGTCTGGGCGGTGTCTTCACTGGATTGCATCTCAACCCGCGCAAGATCAAAGAGACGATCGGTGTCGTCAAGGCGTATACCACCCGCGTCGGATCCGGTCCCTTTCCCTCCGAGCAGATCAACGAGATCGGCGAGAAGCTGCAACAAGTCGGCAAAGAGTTCGGCGTGACGACCGGACGCAAACGCCGCTGCGGCTGGCTCGATCTGGTCGTCGTCAAATTCTCCAACAGCATCAACTGGTACGACGCCATCAACCTCACCAAGCTCGACATCCTGGACGACTTCGATGAGGTGAAGGTGGCGACGGAGTATACCTACCAAGGCCAGAAGCTCGCGTCTTTCCCGGCGGACCTGGAGGTCCTGGATAAGATGGAGGTCAAGTACGAGACCTTGCCGGGCTGGAAGTCCAAGACGGTGGGGTTGAGCAAGTACGAGGAGTTGCCGGAGAATGCGAGGAAGTATATCGAGTTTATTGAGAGGTTTGTCGGGGTGAGGGTGAAGTATATTGGGACCGGGCCCGGGAGGGAGAGCATGATTGTGCGGTAGCCGAACGCGAGGCAGGGCAGTTGGCGGTTTGGCGGATCATGTTGGGGAAGGCTACTGGGGGAACCTCCCAGCAAGCTGCTGGCGTACAGTACCTCAGCTGTAGTCGTTGTAGTGGAACTTAGATGCCGTTGGCGATACAGCAGGCGACTTTTGACGTGACCAACTGTCCCTCTACCATCGTATCCTTATCAAGCTATGATGCACCGTCCATGACAGGTTTATTGTTACTAAGCATATAGCGTACTGTACTTGTTCACCCTGGACTCGCCCTGCGTGCATGATCCTTCACAGCGCGTATAGCAAGGGGTGACCGCTCCGTCCCTCCTCCCTGGCAAAAATTGAGGCAGACTTACTTCAACCCCTGAGGTGTTGTTGTAAATGACAACAAGCAAAACAAATAACCGTACACCCATGATTTGAACATGGATTGCCTGGCAGCAATGGCGGTGCTGGGAATCGAACCCAGGCTGGCACGGTTTTGTATGGCAATGGTGACTCAATCCACACTAGTAAAGGTCAGTGGTGTAACCCACGAATGACAAACGCAAGTACTTACACGTGACTATTTATGGGTAAGTCTACGAACGACGGGCGGAGGTTTATACTCCCAGACTAACCGTCATACCACTAGACCACACCACCTAGTGATGAAGGGAATCCGACTCTTGATATTATATCTCAACCGATTCTTTTTACCAGGCTTTCGCCCCGAGAAGGATGGATTTACCCAACACAAAGGCCAAAACGTGGATATGCATTTTCGATGCTTGACTCGTGGTCTTACGGCTATCTTTTGGTATGTCCTTCTACTCATCCCTCCCCGATCACTCCAAGAAACATGCCCAGAGCCGGACGACAGCCATCAGCTCTGTTATTTGGCATTTGTTCTCGGGCAAATTGCTCGACGAAGACGCCCCTGTTCCGGGACTTTCTCGTAGGAACTTAGTGCACCATCTACGGGACGGCCTAACTCAAGCGACCGCGTCAAGCGGGAGGTAGGCAGGCATCGGGCGATCACACAGTGCACAGTCGAGACATTGTGCGTCCCGCAAGCTGCGTTTCTGGCCCACGGCAATTCAGGTTACTACCGTCTCCCACCCTAGCATCATCGAAGTAGAGTGCAAGCGCAGCTAGACAAGGTGGAGGCTTCGAATGGCAGCGCAGGCGACGCATGTACTCCTAGGTCTATGGTCAAGATCGGTTAAGGCGAAGTACGAGTCGGCAGGAGTAGCAGGTTTTCCGTGTTCAACCTTGTCGTCAACGCCGAGCGGTGAAGAGCAAGTAGCACAGATCAAAGGGTTGACGAGAGTGACAAAGTTCTCGGAAGGCTATGTCGAACCTCCAGCAGCACTGTCGAACACTGGACCACGAATCGGCTCGGCCAACCATTCGAGAGTAGCGCGACTCATTCGGAGACGGTGTGAAGCCCAGCCCTGGCAATGTGCTTCCGCTGCGGCAAAGAAGGGGAAAAAGGAAAGAAGAAGGAGAAGGCGGAGGAATGCCTGCGAGGATCAGATTTGGTGAGATGATGTTGAGCCTCTTGAGAACATCGAATGGCCGGAAAGACCACGTAGAACGATCAAGCCTTTTCCGAAAAGATCGTTGAGTCGCTTGCGGAGTAAGTCTAGAATGATTTTGGTACACGGCGACGAATCGTTCTGCGAAGACTTGAGGCGCGGGTGCTTGAGGCGGAGACAGTACCACTTCGCTGGACAAAATCAAAGCCAATTGGCATTTACTTATCCGCTACTCCACAAGCCAGTCTGAAGTCCTCTGACTTTGTCGTCTGGATAGTACGTGGGGAGTAGACTTGAGAGCTCGCCCATATGGCCGACGCCTTCACATGCTTCGGCTCAGACTGGCGCCGCGAACATACCAGGGCCGCTAATGGATGGTGTTGATAGTGTCGCAAAAGCCCTCATACATGGGCACCAGCTGAAGAACAAGTCGAGCATGTTGAGCCGTTGGTGCCTGTGCTGCACCATGTCTCGGAGAGAGGATCTTCAAAGGCGATGGATCGCGTTAAACCTTCCACGACGGGTCGTCCGAGGGGCGAGCGACTCGAGACAGCCAGAAGGCGGAATAATTCTGATCTGCTTCGTGCCTTACGGCTGTCATTAGTAGATTAACATCAGTGTGTACCTCCGTCATGAACGTGTGGTCGTATGGGTCACGCACAACCCGCTTGATATTCCAGATCACAACACAACATTCGTTGAGTGAGTGATCAAAGAGCAAAGCAAAGCATGGCGGACCTTGATTTCGGATACATAGTCCGGTAGAACATGCCAAAAACAACAGAGGGTATCGTCTCACCGAGCCTACGCCCAAACGCCGCGCTAAAAGACGTCGAGTTCTCCACGATTAGCAACTGCACCGGAACCGTTGCACCGTTCACCCCAACCTCTGCCTCTTCCCACCGCCACCAGATCCACGTTGCTCGGCCAGCCTCTTCCGCTCCAACTCCTCCTTCATAATTCGCTCGGCGTTGCTCATCTTCTTCTCTGGCACGGCGACAGGCGTATCCCTTTTCTTTGCCAGTGGATTCTTCTTCATAAGCGGATTGCTGTGCTTAGGCTTATTGCCGGCTAGTGAGAGGGACATCTTCGGTGGCGCGGTATCCTTGGTAGGTGTCTCTGCGTCGTCGTCTTCATCTACAGCTGCTGCGGGAGTCTCTGCGCTTTTGCTTTCCTGTTCAAGCGCTGAGAAGGTCTCGATGGCGATGGGTGCGTCCGGTGCTTGCTCCTGAGGTGGCGCTTCTTGCTTGTGCGCAGCTTTGCCGCTGAGACTCAACGACACTTTGACCGGCTC
>NAJQ01000144.1:2383-50610 GCA_005059865.1 Friedmanniomyces simplex
GCCTTCCTGGCCCCGGCCATCCTCCTCTTATCCCTCCTTCTGCCAGTATCACCCGAGCCCACCCACTTCGGCCGACGCAGCATGCAGCACAAAGCCATCGTGCTCGGCGTATCGACCGCCCTACAGCTCGTGATCGCCTGTTTCCGCGTCGGCACCACATGGCAGGCCCCGCGGCCGAAGACGAACCCGGCGTGGTACGACTCCCGCGCCGCCTTCTACTGCTTCGGCTTCGTGGTGGAGGTATTGATTCTGCTGCTGCTTACCGTGGCGCGCATTGATCAGACTTTCCACGTGCCGAATGGGAGCAGCAAGAGGCGGTCGTATGTGGAGGAGACGGAGGAGCGTGGTAGTCGCAGTAGTAGTGGAACAGAGAGTGGGGGTGGCGAAGGGGCGGAGAAGGAGAAGGAGACGTGCTGAAATGGTAGGGTTCTGATTGACTTGCTGCGTACTAGCCTTTCATGGAAGCGGAGGAGTTGGTTGGCGTGGTATCTTGATTAGTAAAAGCCCATACATAGACATAGAGCGCAGGTCTTGACAAGAACCCCATTGTCCACCGATCGCAACCATCAGCTTGAGGTCGTAGTGCTGACTGTACATGTATATTCCTGCAACGTTGGACCACGAGCCCGGGCCTCAGCTTCCCACGGTCGGTGGAAGCGGTATGAAGAGCGGCAGTCGTGCTCGTGGGGCAGGAGGTCGTTCTACCACGATTTCATCGTCATCCGATCGATAAGCCGGAACCAGCATCTGCAGCGTATGCGTCCGCGACGTCTCCTGCATCTTCCACACCTGAGCGTCGTCCACCGCGGTGTCCAGAGTTAAGATTCGGGTATGGCCATTCGATCCGGGTACCGAAAGTGCGGTAGACATCACAGCAGTCGTAGTATCCCGCTGCGACGACCCCTCTCGCGCCGTAACCTCCAGGTGGGCAGGCACAGGGGTATCCACATTCCCTTCCGGAGCCAGAACAGAGGATGTAGCCGCCAAAGCCACCTCATCAAGCGATCCCAACGCGGCCTGGGTAGTTGCACAAGGCGAAGCCGCCTCATCAGATGCCAACGCCCCTTCCCACCCATCCTCCCCTCCTGCCTCGAGCCGAACATGCTGATAGCCCTGAGGCAGACAAACCCGTTTCGCCCTCAAGCACGAATCACATGGGTCCCCGCCTTTGCAACCCTTATGATGCTGTCGGCAACCCAGACAAGCCTCCCCTTTCTTCCTCTTGAGATAGCCGAGGGGCGTCTTGGTTGATGTCCTCCTCGGCGCGACGAAGATGTTGTCGCCGTCGCTACTGGTGGAAGCCGTGTCATCGACTTCAAAGTCGAGATCGACACCTGGGTTCTCGCCAGGTTGAGGCGAGAGTGTCTGGGCGGGCGTGGCGCATTGGGTCCCCTCTGGCAGATCCTCGGGAGTGAGCTGGGCACGGACGTCGTTGTGCTGCGACTCGCGCGCGGACTGGAGTTCCTCGATCAGGAGACGGCGCTGCGTATCCATATCGCTGAGACGGCGCTCCGTGTCAGCCAGGCGGCTCGCTAGCTGTTCGCACTCGGTCTCGGCGTCGTGGCGCGCGGGCTCCGCGGTGGCAACTTCTTGCCGAACCTCACTCATTATCTCATTTCGTTGTCGCATATGCACTTCAAGTCCTTCCGTGGAGGCGTCTGGATCCTTCTTCAAGGCCTTTGGCGCGACTTTTACGGCACCCTCCACGCAAGCATTGGACGCAAGGTATCCTGCTTCCACCGCACGGCGAGCGGTTAGCAAGTCCTCCACGGCTTGCTGCAGCGACTGCACTTCTGCTGCCAGGCCCGCAATTTGCTGTACAGGTTGCTGAACCGTGTGCTGGGAGTTAGCCCGTGGCTTTTTGGCGGTCGCCTCGTCTGCGACACGAACAAGGTCTTGCTTGTGCTGAGATGCTTGCTGTGTGAGCTCGCCCATCAACTCATCAATCCTGGCCTTGGCTTCATCGCGCTGCTTCTCGGCCGCCGCCAGACCAATCTTGAGTATTTCGTACTCCTTCTCAGCCGCTACCAGGCCCGCCGTGGCTCTCTCGCCACCACTCTCAGTCTCTTCCCGCCCTACCCGTTCCCCATCCGCCGCCTCTCGCAACCCCTCCATCTCTTCCTCCAACACCACCATCCGCTCGCTCAGCCCCTCGGCCAACCTCTTCCAACGCACCACCTCGCTCGTAATCTCCCGGCATTCCCTCCGCAAAGCCTCTTCCGCTTGCCGAGAGAGACCGAGCTGATCGTCCAGACTACTCCTCTCCACCACCCACTCTTCCCCTTTCCGCCTCCACAACTTGAAGAACAGCTTCGACACGGCGCGCGCTTGCACGACATCGCTGCGGAAACCCTCGTTCCGGATCCGCAGGCGCGCTAGCTCCATCTTGAGGCCCGTGGCAGTATCATGGGCCTGAACCTTTTGCTCGGCCGCGGATCCCAGCGCTTCGTCTCGCTGCCTCTCACAAGCCGTGAGTTGAGCTGGCCATGCTACAAGCGCCTCCGCCTGCTCATCGCGCTCGCGATGGACTTGCCGGAGCTCTGCCATCAATTCCGCGTGCTGCGCCTGGAGCTGCTCGATGCGGTCGGCGTGCTCTTTGACTTCCTGAGTCGACTGCTCAAGAAGCTCACGGAGGTGGTCGGAACTGTGCTCAAGCGCTGCAGTCCTGGCCTTCTCCCTCCCCACTTCTACCTTCTTATCTAGCAGCGCGTCTCTAGCGTTCCGAAGCTCAATGATCTTGCTTTCCTCCACCTCCACCGCCCTCCCCTTCTCGGCGCAGAGGTCCTGATACTGTCGCGCGGCTTGCGCATCCTGTTCGCGCAGCCGCGCGCGCGCCCAGTCGAGCTCCGCGTGCAGCTGTGACGTCTGTTGCTCAGTGGCCGTTTTCTCCTTGTACGAAGCAGCGATGTGACGCTTCAGAAGTGTGAGCTCTTGCCTTGCGTTACTGTGCTCTTGGCACGCCTTAGTGAAGCTGTCCTGGAGGAGCCGAGCGGCTTGTACATGTCCGGAGGATTCTTTCTCCAGGATTTCCCGCCGGGCTTGGGTCACGAAGAGGTCGTCTCTCGCTATCCGGGCAGCTGCATGTTGTCGTTGGAGGGCCTCCTTCAACGTCGCATTCTCACTTCTCAGGCCCTCGACCTGTTTCCCAGCCGTCCATTCGTTTCCTTCCCTTTGCTCCAGAGCACCCTTCAAGGTCTCAATCTCCGCCTGCAACCACTCTGTCTGCTGCCCAGCCCTGCTAGAGTCTGCTAGCTGCTGCTTCACAGCACCCTTCCACACCTCATTCTCCCTCTTCAACCCCTCGACCTGTTTCCCAGCTCTCTGGAAGTCCGCGTGCTGGCACTTGAGAGTATGCTTCAACTCTGCATTCTCTTTTCTCAAGCTCTGCGCCTGCTTTCCAGTCCTCCGCAAGTCTGCTGATTGTCGCTCATGTGCAGCCTCCAACGTTGCATTCTCTGTCCTCAGCCCTTCGGCCTGCTTCACAATTCTTGCAAACCTCCCATTAACACGTCCAAGCCGTTTCCGCAGGTGCCAACAAGTACTCTCCGCAACATCTTGTTCCCGCCTGCTCTCCTCAAGCGCACCCACCAACCCTTTATTCTCCACCTCCAGCGCTCCTGCCCGTTTCTCAGCTTCTACCGCCCTCTGCATCACAATTCGCACTTCCTCCAGGGACTCGGCACAAGTCTCCTCGGCGATCTGCTCGGCCTCTTGCGCAGCTCTCTGGTGATCGTCTCGTTCTCGGCGGAGGTCGTTGATCTTGGACCGAGTAACCAATATTTGCGCGTCCTGCACCCGTACAGTCTCCCGTAATTGGCATGCAACCTCCCTCGCCTGTACACCCTCCACACTGTGCATCTGTCGTTCCGCCTGCAGTTGACTTACAACCTCCCTCGCCCGTGCCAGCTCCTGACCATGGACCTGCCTTTGCGCCCGCAACCGGCTTACGATGCTCTTTTCCCGCAGCAACCTCTGACGCAACTCCTCTGTGCATGCTTCTCGCCTTCTATCAATCCGAGACGCCGCTTGCAGCATCTCCTGCCCCTCGCCAAGGCGACCATGACTGAACTGCAGGACTTGCTCTCGAAGCCGCGGCGAGATCTCCTGGTGGTAGTGGATGGCATGCTCGAATGTCTGCTCATCCGGTCCCTCGTCCTTGTGGAGATGCTTGTCACTGATGTCGGAGCAGGAGGCGAGGAGTCGGTGCGAGACGGCGAGTTCTTCGGCCATCCAGTGGAGGAGGGGGATGATTGGGTTCGTGCCATTGTGGTCTAGTTGTCGCAGGACTCTCTGTTGTTTGTTCGTGGCTTTGGATGACAGGTTCGCCAATGTCTCGCGGAGGTGGTCGGTTATATGGTCGTCGGGTTGTGGGTCGAGGGTTGGGGAAGCCATGGCGGAGGCAAAGGAATGTACAAGAATAAGAACGCCGGGATAGGAAGGAGCGTGATGAAGGAGAGTAGCTCACCATGACGGTGTGTATGTACAGGTCAAGTCAAGTCATACTCATATGTATCAGACAGGAGAATGATCGCCAACGCGTGAGGAAGGCCGGGGGCAGGGTGGGCACGGACGGATGGACGCGATGGGGGATGTTCATACGCGATAAATCATATACCACGTCGACGATATCCAATACAGTGAGGTGGTGGTACTGTAGCATAGCCAGACTCCCGTACTACAGAAAGTACATATATCTGTATATATCTTCGTGTTGGTACGGGCGTGAAGCTTAAGAGCTTACAGTACCTCGATCGACGGAAGTAGCCGTCATGTTCTAAAAGCTCGCCTCGCGATATCTCCCGGCGGACGACACTCCTCCAAGCAGCCATTGAGATTCAATACCGGACGCTCTCACCCATACAACTCACCACCGCCACCACCACCCACGCAGACAGCGTCAGCGCCAGACCCGGTGCTGACCGTCACTCCACTCCACCAACACACCCTCCACTCCGCCATCACCATGCTTCGCTCCGCCCTCCTCCGCTCCCAACTCTCCACCCCCTCCTCTGCCCTCCGCCTCTCCCCAAGGGTCCTTCGAGCAGCAATTGTAGCAGCTCCCCCCCAGCAGCCAACCCTTCGACACGCGCACGCCATCTCCAACCCCACCCTGGCGAACATCGAGAAGCGATGGGAGGCCATGCCCCCGCAGGAGCAGGCCGACCTGTGGATGGCCCTGCGGGATCGCATGAAGGAGGATTGGACGGCGATGACGATGCAGGAGAAGAAGGCCGGTATGTCTGGTATCATCCCATCTATTGCTCACGTGTGTGTTGTGTTGGGTGTGGTCGGGATGGGAGGCCGGATGTGCTACTTCTTGTGCCTGTTTCACATACACGGCGGATGCACGCGACAAGCATCCAGCACATCTTACATCTATCCCCACCTCCACCTCCCACTCACACACTCTCACCGCCCCTGCCCCTCCCCCCGACCGGTCAACTAACATGCATGCCCAGCATACTGGATAGCCTTCGGCCCCCACGGCCCCCGCGCCCTGCCCCCTCCCGGCGAGAACTGGTACATCTTCTGGTACACCATGGGCGCCATCGGCGTCTCCGGCGTCATTTTCACCTGCATCCGGTACTTCGCCCGTGGGCCGTCGCCGACCATGACTAAGGACTGGCAAGAGCAGACGAATGAGTATATGAAGGTAAGCAATCTATTCACCCCTTCACTACTGGGGCGGAAGGGACGTGGGCAATGGGTTTTGAGGTTTCTCGCTGTGAAACGGACGAGATGGCGAAGGGGAGAGGCGGCAGTGGAGTTTTGGGCAGATCCACTGACATATATGTGTCTGTGACCACAGGAAAACCGCATCGAACCCATCACCGGTCCCGGAGACCCAGCGAACAACGTCTCGATGGTGCAAGTCGGGCCCGATCGCGTCTCGGGCAAGGAGAAGAACTAGATTCCATCCCGCCCAACCATCTTACTCGACCAAAGCTACAGACTCGGGAAGGCGTGGCGATAAGCTGCTGCCGCAAGGCACGCTTGTGTGACGTGGAGGCGCGGATGGGGCTGTGTGTGAGAGTGTGCGAGGGAGGTAAAGGGAGGGCTTGTATCTTAAGGCGCAGTAGAAGGCAGGCTTTTGTTTGCTGCCGCTGTACAAATGTTGTCTACTGGCAGGCCTCTTATACCATACTCTCGCCACTTGCTCATAGGGCGTGACCCGGATGGTCTACGTGTGTACCGACGCAACTCGTTTTTCGGCGGACTTTCCGTTCGCTGATGGCACAACCACGGGATCCTGGAATGCTCTCTGCCGTGCCATGGCTCCTTTGACGCCCGTTCCGAGTGTCGTGTATTGCGTACAGTTTGCGCGCCTGTGCTCTGTTGGCACCGATAGCTTTCGGAGCCGGGCGAGACGATATTACAGCCGGTCTGGGCAGTACTGACAGCGCATTGAGGCAGGCGAAGACGCAACGATCGGCGCGACAAGTTGCGAACATTTACGCCTACAACCCTACACTACCCTCCACCCCCGCCCGTCCTCGACCCAGGCTTATAAGGAAACCTCCCCCGGTAATGCTCGGCAATCTCCCTCCGCGTCGTCACCCACACCCCTTCCTTCTTGCTAATATACTCGCAAAACTCCCGCAAGGCCTCGCTGCGCCCGGCTTTGCCCGTGATGCGGGAGTGCAAGGGGATGTTCATCATTTTGCCGCCTTCGCGGTACAGGCTGTCGAAGGTGGAGATGAGGTATTGGGTGTAGAGTTGGCCGGCGGAGGAGGTGAAGCTGAGGGGGCACATATTAGTAGGGTGGGAAGAGGGGGGAAGGGATACAGGTATTTCGGGTGGGACGTGGACTTACCCAGGCGCCATATGGAATTTGCCGTCATTGGTATCGTAGCTATAGGGTACGAGCAGCATGCCCTCTTTCTCGGAGTCCGGGAGGTCTTTCTCGTAGGGCAGGTCGACCCAGTAGGGGACGTCGTCGTTGTAGCACTCGGAGCTGTAGAGCAGTTTCGGCGTGCCTTGCTCCTTGTGCATCTGCTTGTATATCTCCGGCAGCATGCCAGGGGTGTTTGGTGTGGATCGGCCAAAGTACACGCCCACTGGGAATTCGCCCGTGATCTTCTTGAGCTTGTTGCAAGAGTCCTTCACGTACTGCCTGTCTTTCTCGATATCCAAGTCCCAAAAGTCTAGCCACCGGAGGCCATGGTTCGCTATCTCGTGCCCGGCTTCCTTGACACAGTACTCCCCGAACTTTGGGTTCAACTCCATAGCGCGAGCTACAGCGTAAATAGTGATCTTCCACCCATACTCGCGGAAAAGCCGCATAAGACGCCAGACCCCTACCCGGCTGCCATACTCAAAGTCCTGCTCGGCGTTCAGGTAGCGCGCTCCTTCGCGATGCCCACCCGAGGACCCTTTCTCCCAGAGGTAGGGTTCCGAGTGCGCGTCACCTTCGAGGACGGAGCGCTCGCCGCCTTCTTCGTAGTTGAGGACGAACGAGACGGCTATGCGGGCTTGATTGGGCCATTGGCAGTCGTGGGAGTCGATGCCGAAGCCTTCGAAGTCGCGGGGGAGTTGGTACTGGTCGTGGATTTGGACCATCTTGAGTCCTTGCTGCAGAGGGTGGAAGGTGGTGTGTTGTCAAGGGACCGGGGAGGATCTTTTGCTGGGGTGATAGTGTTAGAGATAGAGAGAGCTTGGGTACCTACCTTTGAAGCTCTACGACGTCAAGCCCGAGTTCGTCCTTACGGCTATCGATAGCCAGCAGCTTCGCCGCATGAGCATGAATACCACGCAGGAGGCAGGGGACTGAGGTACGAGATAGGCAGGAACGGTGTATTCGGCCCAAGCTCGGCTTCCCTTTCGGGCAACTCCCAGAAGCTCACCTCACCTCGTTGCCCGCCTCCCGACAACGCACAACCCGGCTACCAGCTTTAGGCGAAGCACGATAAGAGGGACTGTACCTGCAGCAGCTCGGCCTTGTATCCCGAGGACCTACAATCGCGCCAACAGTCCGCAGGTGCCACACGAAGATGGAGGTGAGAAGACCATGCGAAAGGCCAAGTAGTGACCTCCCCATCTCTTTCCTCCTCCACTCTCAACATGTCTGTCTTCTCCGTTGACCCCAAGGCGGGCAATCCTGTAACATCAGCTGTCCTCGACGAAGTCTGCAAGAGCCTGCGGGTCAAGCTCAAAGATGAGGAGCACGAAGACTACAGGAAGCTGCTCGCGGTGTTCGACGAGAGCGCGCGGGACCTGATGGACATGGAGGGTACGTTAGGGAGCTGGCGTACTGTCTGGTGATGCTGAGGGAGTCCAGACTACGTGCCAACCACCGACCTCGCTCGATTCCCGCGCAACGACGTTCGTCAGACGGACGCTTCGGAAAACACACACGGAGCCTGGGCCTGGCGGTGCAGCATAAAGGACACCCAGCCCGACACCGGCATACTCGTTGGAAAGACAGTCTGCCTCAAGGACATGATCAGCGTCAAAGACGTCCCCATGCTCATGGGCACCGAATTCGTGTCCGGCTACACCCCAAACATGGACGCCACGGTTGTGACGAGGATACTCGAGGCTGGCGGACATATTACGGGCAAAGCAGTATGCGAAAACTTGTGTCATAGCGCTACGAGTCATAGCAGCTCCACGGGGACGGTGGAGAACCCGCATGCGAAGGGATATAGTGCGGGTGGGAGTAGTAGTGGGAGTGGGGTGTTAGTGAGTCTTGGGGAGGTGGATATGAGTATTGGGGCGGACCAGGGTGGGAGTGTGCGGTCAGTCAGTCAACTTTCAACGCTGAGAGCACGTACAGTTCACTAACGCGATTTGTTTTGCAGAATCCCGGCGACTAATTGTGGTGTTGTCGGGCTCAAGCCGTGAGTCCCGTCGAATCAGCTGGTGTGAGTGAGTCTGATCTTGAACACAGCACTTTCGGCCTCATACCATACACCGGCTGTGGCAGCAACGAACCCACGAACGACCATCTCGGACCGATGACACGGACTGTGCTCGACAACGCCTTACTTCTACAAGCCATAGCTGGAACGGACAACATCGATGACCGCTCCTTCGCCGCTCCGCACCCGAGTAACATCCCAAAGTACTACGACATCCTCCAGACCGTCAACGAGCCCAAGCGACTCTTCGGCATCAAAATCGGCATCATCACCGAGTCCCTCGAAGTCCCCGTCCTCGACCCGCGCGTAATAGACTGCTTCCTAGCCGCCGCAGAAGGCTTCCGCAAGCTCGGCGCCACAGTAGAAGAAGTCAGCATCCCCATCCACAAAAAGGGCTCCACAATCTGGACCGGCGTCTCCAAAACCGGTGGCTACCTCACCAAACTCCACGGCGGCGCCGGCCGACGCGGGCACGTCATGCACGAGCTCAACAGCCTCTTCACCGAAGCCCTCCACGACCCGGCGAATTGGGATAAAGCTTACGTAGCGACCAAGAATATCTACCTCAACGGCGCCTACGCCGAAGAGCGGTACCCTGCCCTCCTAGCCAAAGCCACGAATCTCTCGCGCAAACTCCGCGATGCGTACGATACCGCGCTGCAGACGTACGATGTCCTCATCACGCCCACGCTGCCGTATGTGGCTACTTCGCACCCGGCGGGGGATGCGACTCCGCTGGAGCAGATCAGGAAGCAGGTCGGTTTGACGAGCAATACGTGTCAGTTTAATCAGACGGGGCATCCGGTGCTGGCGATGCCGATTGGGATGTTGACGCCGCTTGAGGGGCCGGGGGTTGGGAAGGAGGGGGTGAGGTTGCCGGTGGGGATGCAGGTTATTGGGCGGTGTTGGGAGGAGGCGATGGTGTTGAGGGTGGGGTATGCGTGGGAGTTGGGGTATGAGTGGAAGAAGATGTGAGGGTGATGTTGTGTTGTACTCATGTAGGTCCTTACCAGTGCCGGAGAGACGGCTCTGTTTCCGAGATGAACATGAGGCAAGAAAATGAAGGTCTGCTGATTCAATCCTCGACCGGGGCATGGGGGGCGTGTGCTGTCGCCCTTCATTCAGTGATGACCCATGACATATCGTCTCTGGAAGAAATGGGCCAGAGGAGAGACTGTCGGCAGTACCCATGGCTCGGACTCTAGACACTCACGAAATCCCAGTTTCTACGATGCCGGAGGGGATAGAGTGTGCAGCTACGTGAGTGTACCTGACTGCCACCTAATATCCTCGATGCTCGAAGCTGATGCTGAATTGACACCCTGATTGACAAAGCATAAGTCACTTGCTGCCGGCTTTAAGAGACAAGGCACCCCCTGTGAGACGCAGGCTCCGTAGTCTGCGCCTGTGAAAACATCGCAATAGGGTGTGCGTCGATGCAAACACTGCAGGGTCTCTTTACCTTCGGAAAACACCGTGCAGCTTCCGCAGCCCTCGCTGCGTTAAAAGCCTGCCTCACGCTCCTTTGCCTCTTCCACCTGCTTCGCCTTGCGCTCCTCCAGCTCCTTCGTCATCACCTCCTCCCGCTCCTTCGCCTTCGCCTACTCCAGCTGCTTCGCCTAGCGCTCCTCCTCCATCCCCTTACCCTTGCGCTCAGTCTCCTCGCGCCCTTGCTCCTTCCACTGTGGAAAGCGATCGGACGTGGGCGGCGCCATCACCGAGTCTTCATTCCCTATTATCGCGTTGTCAGAAACCCCCAAGGCAAAAAAGGAGAGGCAGATTCATCAAGCTCACCGATGGTCGTTTCAGGTTCGGCCGCATCATCATCGTCAATGACCGGTGAGCCCGGTATGACGTACCGCGGCCCGACCTCACGTGCGGGGGCTGGGCTTCGCCTTCACCGAGCTTCTGTCGCTTCGCTGTATTGTCCTTGCCCGGAACGGATGCAGCAGTGCCGCCGTCGAGTGGCTCTGCCGTACTGGCGCCATCGAGCGATTTTGCCTTGGCTGCACCCTCTGGTACGTTAGCAAACCCGGCGAGGAGTGTCGAAACGCTGTAAACATTGAATTGCTCGGGTTTGCCGGCATCGCCTCGCTCGTGGTTGACGCTGCTCGTGGGACCGCGGCCTGTGGCGGTGCCACTTCCGTTGCGATCATCTGCCGCGCGACGCCGCTCTCCCTCGACCCGACGCTGTGGGGGCTGGGACGCGCCCTGGAGCCCACTTAGCCGGAGAGACTTCCCCTTGCGCTTGCGATCCAGGATCACCAATGGCCCGGGAAGTGGCGGCATCGGTGTCCCGGTGTACGTGCACGAGTCTTCACACTGGCCTCTCATACAGCCAGAGCATATTTTGCTGTCTCCCACTGGTCGGCATTGTGACTCTTGGAAACAAGGGTACAGTCACTGACAGAGCGAGTACATTCACCGTGGTTGATGTGTTGAGTTATGTGAAAGAAAGTTCACGGTCGCGTCATTTGAACGAAGCTGAGCGGTCTAAGCGCGATGATGCTCGTTGTCCAATCACGGGCGAGCTCCTCCGAACCGCTCCGAGCCACAGGTCTGCTGCCATTGGCGCCGTGGGAGCGTGAGTCAGTCATCATCGCCCTTGGACATCCCTCCACCATCCCCGCTGCTACGCAAGTCGCCCTCGATCAACTGCAGCAACCCTTTGCTCATTTTCTCGACGCGTTGGTCCCGCGCTTTCGATTAGGAGACCATCACCTGCAAGCTAATATTGCGCTGCTGGAGTGTGACCAGTGCTTGCCTCAGCTTGAGGATCTTTGCGTTTGTCCTCGACTCATTTGTGGTGTCGCCAGCCCTCTCGCGATGTCGACCGACTGGGACTTTCTGATCAGTCGCGCTTGGGTGGTTGGTACTCTCGCACAGTGCGTTCGGATCGGCCGGGTCGGTTTGATGAAGCGTGAGCGGAGAGTGCCCAGCGAGACCGTGGTCGGTCCTTTACGTTGCTGTCCGGGCCGAGAGACTTTCGCCTTCGCGGGTGTGTCTGGGAGCTTATCGTCGGGCTCGTATGCTGTCGGGCCGCATCTTCATCGACGTATTCTTTCGCCCGCGAATCGTCCATCTCTCGGCTGAAGCGCTGGTCGCTGTTGAGTTCGAAGGAAAGCGGGTTGGGCATCATAGCAATCTTGAAGACTGCTTCTCGCATTGCTGAAGAGGGTGTGCCCGTGTGGGCGGGACTGGGCGAAGAACAGCGTATTCCTCTGCGGCTTCCTATGGCGGAGGAGAAGAGTGAGGCGTCGTCAGAGCGCCAAGACGCCAGCGCACCAGACTTCAGAACTCAGGTCATTCCATTCCATTGCGTCCCGTAAGGTACATGAGGGGTATATGTACTGCACATTCAGCTCACCCACTTTGCTGTGACGCTATCGCAGCATACATGTAGCCATTGCTGAGATGAAGTCGGCATAAGGTGCGGCGCATCACACGGTACGACCACTGGGAACGAGCTGCTTACTGCGCTACTGCCGGCAAATTTGACAAGTCGTACCCTAACGCCTTTACAGCCTTGACCTCCACGGCGGTATCTCCCCTGGCGACATCGCACTACATGAGTGTCGACGGAGTGCTCTCTTCCCTTCGCCACGATACCAGCTACTCGCATTGAGATGCCACAAAGACCACCAGGCTTCTGATGGCACGGATGTCCGCGTCGCACGTGGTGACCACGTAGAGCGCCAGAGACGGCTAGAAACGAACTACTGGACGACGCGGTTGGTTCATCCACGCAATACGACGCCGTGATGCCGAGGCCGATACGCGATGGTGTTGGAGTCGCCGAGGAGGGCAACATCGTCGCTGCTGGAGTGAAGGACGAGATCATGGACGGTGATACGCGTGCTCTCAGTGGGCGGAAGTGAGGTCCACGTCGCTTGCGCTGCCATACCGCAAGCCTTCACTGTCCGTTGTGCACCCAAGATCACATGACGACATGCCAAGCTTCGATACTCGTTTGTATGCCAAGGCAATGAGTGAGCTTTCCGCACTTTCACCTTCATCCTCTGCTTCGTGACCTCACCGTCTCCGACACTTCTTGGTGATACAGAGTATCACCACACACATCTACAACACCTGAACCACATATTGCAGAGCTCGCTATCCGCGGAACCAATACCAAAGCATCGACTGCGCAAGCTGTGGACGGAGTGTTGCTCAGAGCAATCGACTTCCTCCAGGTCAGAGGCGATACCACTCACCAGCGCTCTCACCAACGACCGCCATCACTCACTGAACTGCGAAGCCTCTCGACATCAACAAGTCCTCCACCAAGCCACAACGTGGTGCACTGCATCACTCTTACAACTGTCAACACTACGGCTATTCTCACCCTTGCAGCAGCACATTATCCGCGGCTAATATCATGACCCGCAAGAACGATAGAGTCGAAGCTGCGGACGAAGCGAAGGGCCGGGCGGCGAGAGAAATCGCTGAAAATGACCGCAGGGCCAAGGGGCTCGCGGAGGATCAGGCGGTCGTGGAGGAGCCTGGGAAGATCCGCGTGGTGCTCACCAAGTGCCCCCGTGTGCGCGAGCTCGAGATGCAGCAGGGATGCGAAGGTGTGGCTCCGCCGCCCACAACTCTCCAAGCGTTCCTCAGGCATTGCCACAGCCAATTCGGACTCCACCGGGAGCGCGACCCGGTCGACCAGTTCCATCTGTCGGTCATGGACGGCGAGGAGAGGCGTGCGCTCGCCACGGACGCGGATATCAGGGGCGCGATGAGGAGTGAGTATGACGTGGTCCTCGGTCTCGATCACACGCACATCCCGCCTCCCAATGCGGTCGACGACGACGGCAGTCCTGGGTACTACCCAGTGAGAGGTACCAGGATTGGCAGATACGAGGCATACGGGCGGTTCGTGGAGCGGTCGATGCTCGAGGCCCAGGGACTCATCGACCAAGTGGTTCAGCTTGGCAAGGACGACTTCGAGGCGACGGTAGAGACCGGCGTCCTGGACATGACGGAGCGGGAGATGGAGCAGGCGCGCGCCGAGGCCTTCGACGACGGCACGCTCGCAAATCTTGGGGAGATGAGCCGCAGAGCCGTCGACGAGCTCCGGGCAGATAGCAAGCACACCCTCAAAGACATGAGAAGAGCCGAGGAAATTCTCGCGGCGCACCTTCGAGATCCCACCACTGGGGCTCTGCATCAGATCGCCAACCGCATGCCAACACACCGCATGATGGTGGACAACGCGATGGTCGAGGGCAAGGAGCACTTGCCGCTCCAAAAGCTCGGCTTGGCCATGATGCTGGAGAAGGAGCAGACGCATCACTTCGGCATCCTCGCCGACGCGATCGGCTCGGGCAAGACACAACAGCTCCAGGCGCTCATCATAGCCCTGATCGAAAGCGAGCGGATCAAGGGCACATCGCAGAACCTACCATCGCTTGTTGTTGTGCCGACACCTCTGGTGAAGAAGACACTCGAGGAGCTGCACGACGAGCTGGGCTGTGACTTCCGCGTCCTCCGGCATGGCAAGCACGCCAAGTCGCCGGGCGTCGACCCTTATACGGTGACACCCGTTTCCTTCGACAAGCACAACATCGCCTGGCAAGGCTTCGTGGGTCTGTCGGGTCTTCAGCCCGCCAGCCACAATGTCGTCGTGACCAGCTACTGCGAGTTGGGCAGACTGCGCCGCAACTTCCCAGATGCCAGGAAACTGGAGGGCCTTGTTGCTCGCGTCATCTGCGACGAGGGCCACTACCTCCGCAACGGTGAGGCTACCTGGGCGGGTCAGTTTCTGATTGCCCTTCGCGCTCGATCGTTCTGGCTGTTCACGGGCTCGCCTGTGGTCAACAGTCTCGCAGATCTCGGCAACTATCTTGTTTTCGCTCCAAAGCATGAAGAATGGGCCGAGGCCGTGGACCGGAACTGCAGCAGGGACGACGGCGAGCCGGATGAAGATTACATGAAGTGCGGCATGTACTACAATGCATGCAAGGTCGCCAATTCACTCCCTTTCGGAGACGCCAAGGAGCCCGCCGAGCCCGATCACCCTGCCTTTCAGAATAGTGACGACTGGAAGCCCCGACCAGAAGGCATCGGCAACCTAACTCACGAAGACAAATGGGCGTATCTGAGGCGTGGGAGATGTAAGGAGTGGCCGGCAAAGATGTTCTGGAATACGCACAACCGCAAAACCAGCCTGAGCCCGCACCAGCGCTACAGGGAGACGCCCGGTCGGAAGGATTACTACCAGCACCCATTACCCGCGGTTCATGGACCGCAAAATGCGCCGTGGCGCAACGAGCCGATATACGACACATACGACCCGCTCAACAAGAACTGTTTCCACTGCTTGACCATTCATGGCTTCAATTTCTGGATCCGGAGGCACGTCCTCCTCTCCAAGCAGGGCGAGTCCAAAACGCATGCCACGATCGCCATTCGCCGTCTCTCCATCATCTGGCACGAGCTCGTCATCTGTCGCAACCACCAGTCGACGTACATCGACACTGATGGTGTGGAGAAGCCGGGCATGCCAAAAATCAAGGCAATGACGGTTGAGCGGCACAAACTGCGCTTTGGCGCGGAGACGCTGGAGATGTTCCGGGCAAATGTTGGTCGAATCGGCGACGACACGGACTTCGACTTCCGGGCGCTCGCCGATGGGTCGGGTGCCACGATGGGAAGCCAGTACCCCGAGGTGCACTTCCGCGACGCCGAGGACGACGACAGCGGCGAAAGCCCAGCGAGGCCTCTGATCGAGAAGCGGTTGTCCTTTCACCACCAAGTCCTTGCCCTCATTGCCCACCCTGCCTTCTACAATTTTCGCCGGCACTCGGCTGAGGAGTGGGCGACTGGGTTCCGGGAGATGTCCCTCGCGTATCTGGTGTGGGAGATGCGCGGCTCCCGAGCATGCGCCGTGGAGAACGAGCCCGATCCATTCGGTGACGACTGGCGGTTGCTGAAAGCGGCCCTGGAAGATTCTCGAGGCAGGCCGTGGTCAATATCTGGGGCGTATACAGGGACGTGTCGTCGACCAAACGCAAGACGATCGTCTTCTACCAGTCGGCGAAGGTTGGGGAGTGGCTGCACAAGATTCTCGGCTTCCTCGGCATTGGGAGCATCATCTTGACGTCCAGCACGGTGGCGGACGCCCGCTACCAGCTGGTGTCCGAGAACTTCAACCGCGGCGACAGAAACTACGTCCTGTTGTGCCCATTCGCCCTTCGAATGGAGGGTTTGAACGTGTACTACAAATGTGCCAATGTCATCTGCCTCGACGCTCCGGCGACTCAGGCCATCTTCGAGCGAGCCATCGGGCGGGTCCACCGTCCCTTCCAGACGCACGAGCAGCTCGTCACGCGGTATTTTGTCTCTGGGACGTGGGCGGCCATCGAAGAGCACAGGCTGTACAACAAGGGCCTTGACGACGCCAAGTTGCTACAGAACGGTTACATCAGGGCTCAATTGACGGATCCAGAGGAAGAGCAACGCGCGTTGGGGAAGGGCAAGGGAGCAGCATACCGCGATGCTGAGGAATGATGGTGCGTCTCGGGTGCGGCGGTGCTTATGCTCGGTGGCGTCTACGACAGCTGTGGCCAAGACGTGGGGTGCGGAAGGTTGGAGAATGGCACACCACGTGCTGCAACCTTTGCGATGGTCGACGGGCGAAACTGCGGATGAGGAGCGGATCTGTTACCCAAGCATCGCGGTACAGGTAGTAAATGGATAGTGCTGCTTCTACGGCAGGATGGGAATCCAGTATGATAGCCATAGATATGGCTGTTCTCTTATCACTTCCGCGACAGACGCCTCCTGCTCGCACACTCTCACTTGTGGTAATTGTCGAGCGGTGCCTCGTGCTTGATCCCCTCCCACAACTCATCAATCGCCTTCACCGCCTTCTCGCTCAACGGACCCTTGTTGATGGTGTCCAACGTTTCTTTCAACTGCTCGATACCACCCGCCCCGAGGATGATGGCATCGCCATGCTCCGAACTGAGCGGGCTGTTGTACTTCACCCACCGGTACGCCAGACTCGCCTTGCTGATCCCTTCCTCCTTCGCGATCGAGTCCCACTTCGCCAGCGCTTCGAGATACGCCGGCTTGCTGTACATGCCATGGTACATCTGTCCCAACGGAGTGTCGGTGCCGAAGCGCCCCTTGCCGTCCTGGATGTCCTGCTTCGTCTTGGTCAAAAACCCACCAGCCATAGGCGAGTAGGCGTAGAAAGCGATGCCGAGCTTGCGGAGCGTCGGGAACAGCAGCTCCTCCTGCTTGCGGGCGACGGCGGAGTAGTTACCTTGGTACACCTTCGGCAGGGGGTAGCCCTTCTCCTTGCAGTGATCGTAGACCTTCTGCACATCTTCCGCCTTGTAGTTCGACAGCCCGAACCGCTTGAAGAAGCCCGTCTTATACACCTCGTTGATCCCGGCCAAGGTCTCGGCGATATCGGTGCCGCTGTCGGGGGCGTGGATATAATAGATGTCGACGTCGCAGCCGAGCATCTTCTTGCTGTTCTCGGCCTCGCTGATGACATTTTCTTTGCTCGCGTGTCCGGCGCCGGGGAAGCCGCCCTTCATCTTCGTGTCGATGATGAAACGGTCGCCTGCCTTGGCCTTTCCGAGCATCTCCTCGCTCTTGCCGTATAAAGCTGCGGTGTCTATTATCTTGCAATCTCCGTTCTCCATTATGGTCATGGCCTGGGCGAGCAGTTTGGGGTCTGCGAAGGAGCGGCCTTCGTTGACGGCGCCTCCGCCGAATGCGTTCTTGATGCCGGCCATGTTCGCTGTCGGTGGGGGTGTGATTGTGGACGAGAGGGAGGTTAGCAGGTCCGATTTCGTGTATGAGATTGGAGCAACGAGAGATGAGACGACTTTTACCTTGGGCACTTGACGAGGGTCTCGAGCGGAGCGCTTCTACCCTGCCCAAGTTACGGCAGGTGGATTTGTGATCCATAGAGGGGTCGCGTCATAATGCCTACGTGTACCTCACACATCGGCATGCTTAACCCCGAGTCGGCCAGGGACTGCTCCGTACCGATGTCGACGTCAAGAGAGTCGACCACTGGTCCGCAGCAGGTCTTGTCGGGGCCTGCGTTGGAGGAGGTGGTGAGTGTTACGGTATGGAAGGTGAGCGTGAGAAAGCACAAGCGTGTGGTCAGCGCTCGTTGCTGCCCGAGGATTCACCGGCTGCCAGCACCTCATCCTTCGACAAGTGCAACCCGGTCCACCATCGTAGCTGGCTCGACGAAGGGATGTTATTCACACGAGGTTCAAGAGTCGCCTGCAAGTTCGCCACGATGCATACCAACGTGAGTCTGTTGCCAAGGCAAGCCGAGCAGACAACCACATCTAACCAGTGAACCTGCCCCCCGCTCCTCCATCTCCCTTCATCAACAATGCCTTTCCCTTTCCCTTTACCCACAACAAGTTCCGTCCCACTTTTCGACTTCGTCGAGAGCGCCACCCACCCGTCACTGCCCTTGGCGGCGACGACGAAGCGGAGCGTACTGGAAGATGCACTGAAGAAGCACAAACGCCTCGCTCCGCGGGACAGGACCGCGCATCTCCCTATCGTCCAGCATGCGGTCGCCAGCTACGTACCGTATCTCCTCGCACTGAACGCGGCGTCCGGATTCGGAGACGTCGGCCCCGAACGCGTCGACCTGGCTGTGAAGAAGCCGTTGGAAGTCGAATGGCGAAGCACGCTCTCTGCGACGCTACCGGGTCGCGAGCCGCCACGTCCCAAGTTGGTCGGACTGCACCATGAAACTGCATTCACCCTGTCTACCTTGGCCTACACGTACTCGCTGCTGGCGCGTTCCCAGTTGCGAATGCTGCACGAGGCGACAATGCTATCCACCGAACAGCGAACCAGCGCCGTGAGCGCGGCGATGAAGCACTTGCTCGAAGCACACAGTATCCACCAGTATCTACTGTCTCTGCCGTCCGTTTCAGCAGCCAAGGACGCACCAGCGGACATCCAGCCCTCGACCATCTCGGCATTAGCCTCAATAGCGCTCGCGGAAGCCACGCTGATCGTAGTCTCCAAAGACGACCCCTACGCGGCAGCAGTGTCAGACGATCGAAACGAGAGCAACAAAGACTGGATGTACAAGGCACCCAGCATACCAAAAGTCCGCGCGCACCTCTTCGCACGGATATGTCTTGCCGCTGCAGAGCACGCAGGCCAAGCTCAGGGCTTACTGGGCCCCGGCAAAATCGACGCTGATCTCGTCAAATACGCCACTGATCTGCGAAGGACAGCTAGAGGCAAGGCTGCGCGCTTCCTCGCCATCGACGCCGAGCTGTCCGGGAAGACCGGCGAAGGACTCGCTTGGCTCCAAGGTGCCCGGAAAGAACTTGGACTTACCTTCGAGCTCAAAGACGGCCAGCGGAAGGGTCTCAAGGGTTTGAAGCAAAGCTGGCAGGAACGCAGAGAAGATAAGCGAGTGGAGAAAGGTGGCGAGTGGGGTATGGATGCCGGAAAGCTGGAGGAAACCCGGGTCGTTGAGATGCTGGAGGCGAAGTGGGATAAGGAGAACAGCACTATCAATGTGCAGCTCGTGCCGCCGTACGAACCGTTACTGGCGAGCATGCCGACCGGGCGAGAGTATCATTCTCCTCAGCCGTATCAACCGCCACTGCTGGACGCGCAGACACTTGCGCTCATGCGTGCACCGCCTGATCCTGAGGAGAGGGTATTTCGTGGCGATGAGGAAGATAGTGGCGGCGAGGAGTACGGAGGGAGGACGAGCGAGCCTGTTGGGGCGTTTCCAGGGACCAGCCAGGACTATAGCAGGAGTGGCACGGGCAATAGCTACTACTGATGTCTTTGGTACTCTCGCGGCTCGCTGCTGCGGCCGCCTTGCGTTTTGATTGCGAAGCAGACGTATAGCCATGCCATCAATCAGCTGAAGCTGACTTTGCGCGATAAACAGTGGTGGCACTATTAGACGTGCGGGACCGTGGAAGACCGATATGGCGCGTGGATGGGCCAGCTGTGTACATACGCGTCCTCCATATGACAGTGACCAGTCACTCCTCCCGTATGTAGGGACCCGATTAAGTGGTAGTCGGACGACGCTCATACAAAACCATTACTCAGCAAACTCCGCGCGACTGCCGCATTGGCTCCTTAATGATCCACAACGTTCCACCTCGGCAAGTGGAGCTTGGCGAGAGTCAGTGGGGGAGTATTGACTTCTTGACGATATATGAACCTTCTTCGCCATAACGTATCTTCAACTTCCGTAACAACGTGACTATCCCAACATACTGAAATCGCAGACCTCGACACAACCTCACAACAATGGTCAAATCACGCCAATGGCTCCTCGCCAACAAGGCAACCGACTTGCCCACCTACTCAAGCGAAAACCCCAACTTCAAGCTCACGGAAACCGATCTACCAGACCCCAAGGACGACGAGCTCCTCGTCAAACCCATCTACCTCTCCAACGACCCAGCGCAGCGCGGCTGGATCTCGACGGAAGCGGACCCGCACCGCCTCTACGTCCCCCCAGTGGAAGAAGGCGAGCCGATGCGTGCCCGCGGTCTCTGCGAGGTCATCGAGTCCAAATCGTCCAGCCACAGTAAAGGCGATGTCGTCTTCGCCAACTGCGGCTGGTCTGAGTACTTCGTCGTTCCCGCCGCTCAATGCCAGCCGGCGCCTGATCTCGGGGGCGGGATGAGCAGGACGCTGTATTTGTCGGCTTTTGGCACGACGGCTATGACGGCTTACTTTGGCTTGACGGAGGTGGCCAACATCACGAAGGATGATATCGTCGTTATTTCTGGGGCGGCGGGAGCTACAGGGAGCATGTGCGTGCAGATCGCGAAGAAGCTGGTGGGTTGTAAGCGGGTGATTGGGATTGCTGGCAGCGACTCGAAGTGCAAGTGGGTCGAGAAGCTGGGCGCGGATGTCTGCTTGAACTACAAGAGCTCCAGCTTCGCGGAGGACTTCAGGAAGGAGACGCCCGCTCCCGATGGCTTCGCAAACGTCTATTTCGACAACGTGGGTGGTGAGATCCTGGATCTGGTGATGACGCGCATGGCGCGGTTCGGGCGCATTGCGGCTTGCGGTGCGATTGCCAATTACAACACGACATCTGATAAAGCCACGGGCTTGAAGAACTGGTTCGAGGTCATCCAGATGCGGCTGCAGATCAAGGGGTTCATCGTGCTTGACTACATCAAGGACTGGCCGAAGGCGACGGATGTCTTCAAAAAGATGCTGAGTGAGGGCAAGCTGGAGATAGAAGGGGGGGAGCATCTCGTCGAGACCAAGTTCGAAGACATCCCGAAGACGTGGCTGCTGCTGTTCGATGGTAGTAACCAGGGCAAGCTGATCACAGCGCTGAAGTAAGGACGGGTCGCTTGACAGTTCTGCCATGTTTTGATAGACTGAGCAGAGCAACTGCAATGAGATCCAAGCTCCGAATGCTTTACGTTTCCTTGATCTTGCAGGGTCCGGGAGATGTGGTAAAGCGTGGTTGCGGTCTGTCGTTTCGTCTCAATTCATGGGGCTGCCAACCCAGCAAGTGGCTCATACTGGCGTATCCTCTCATCCTCAACATCCTCCCTCCACGCCTCACCATCCTCCACCATAACCCTCCCATCCCAGAACTCCCTCGCTTTCCGCCAATCTCCAGACTTCACCGCATCCTGCACCACGTCCCTGGATTTCAACATGAACTCTACCCCGTTCGGGATCTGCGGATTGTCGTACCAGTAATCCCCAAAATCCCCATAGTGCCTGTACTTCGCCACCCAGCGTTCGTACGTCGGTGTTGGGTAATGCAAGATCATCACTTCATCCGCTGAAGGCTCGTACAGCGGGCCTCTATAGCCTTTGAAAGAATGAGGTCCATCCGGTGCTGCGCGGTGGGTGAGGCGAACTGCGCTTTTACCGTTGCCGTACGCCATAAAGCGCCGCCGCGAGTTGGCGTCGCCGTTGATGCGGAACCAGTTGCAGTCTCTGAATGCGTTCTCGGAGGTCGTATTTAGGGGGAGTGCTTCGTGGTTCGTGAAGCGTACGCTACCTACGTCCTGGCGGCGACTCCAGCTCTCTGCGGTCTCGCCACCGGGCTCATACAGAAGTTCATCGCTGTCGATGTGGAGGAGCCAGGCGTAGTCGTGATCTAGCAGGTACGCGATGCCGTCCTTGACATTCTCCTGCTGCCGCATCAATATGCGACTTTCGGGCGACATTTCGGGCGAGACCTGGGAGCCATTGCATAGTAAGATCTGCCGCCGGTCGCCACGAAGTCGTTCAAGGTCTTCGCGTGTGTTGTCTGGATCGTCCATGTATATGAGAATGAGCTGGACCCGGCGCAAGTGGTGATCCAGCCATGAGGAGAATGAGGCGTCCGGTCGAAGAATGGTAGTCGTGATGGCTATGGGCATGGCCTGCTGCTCGTTATGTTCATTTTGCTTGAAGATGTAGGTGAGACTGTACCAGAACAGAAGAGGCAAGAGTATGTATGGGAGCATTCGACTCATCCTCCAGCGTGGTCGGTTAGGGGCAGTCTACCATTACTGCACGCACCGGCTGCTGCAGTTTCTGATCGTGGCCTTTCTCAACAGTAGTTGGGCACTTCGAAGCTGCAACAACCACGACCATCGCGTGCTCGAGCCAACAACTGAGAGATTTCGAGGGAGAGTAAGATAGTTTCATGAGTGAGGCTCAACTGCGGCCTGAAACGACCCCACAGACCCCTGTACCTTCCTAACGAAGTCAACAACAACAACAACACTGCCCGCAACCCGTTTTGTTCCTGCCTGGCATGCTCCAACTGTAATACCAACAGCAACCTCGTCCCCCAAATTGACCGTCAGTGAATCGGCAATAAGCGCACTCCGGACCGCAACGGGTATTAGGTTGCCTTGCCTCGCCGAACACCCACCACCAGGCACGTACACCATGGCGAGCCAGTATACCGCCTTCCTCAACAATCCGACCGCCGCCCACCTCGCCGCCGACGCGTCGCTGGTCTACATCACCACCACCACCGAGATCAAGGAGGCCAATGCGATCATCAAGCACCTCCAGGCGCAGCAGAAGCAGACCGCTAAGAAGGCCGAGAAGATCCTCAATGTGATCGCTAGCCAAGATGGGGCCTGCCTGGAGACCGAGATCACGCTCCAGTTCAAGGCTGGCGGCGGCGCATACCTCCCTGGCATGGACGAGAACCTGCTTGATGAGAAGATGGTCACCTTCCCGTTGACACACATCGTGCGCTTCGATGCAGAGCAGAAGATCAAGCAGATCCGCCTGTACTGGGATCAAGGCACAATGCTGAAGCAGGTCGAGGCGATTGGCAAGACGGGTCGTAACTGGCCGATCAAAGACGGGCAGGCGCAGGTCAATTCCATAAACAGGAGTCTGAACGCTGGTGGCCGCAACACTGACCTCAACGGCTCCGCGCCAGCACAACGTGGCCCGCATGACGTTGTGATTCAAGGGCACAAGAAGCGCGACAGCGTGAGCGCAGTCAAAGATCCACACGCAAGTCTCGCCTTGTTCGCGCCCCGTGACCCGAACGAGGACTCAGGCCCTCGCCAATTCGAAGGTCCGAAGACTGCGCCTCGCGAAAGCTACAAGGCACCACATCGCGGTCTGGACGACATCCTATCCGGCGAGGAGATCGCGCAGACCGGCTCCACGATCCGCAGCCCTTCACCCGTCAAGACCGATGGCTTCTACCCGAAAGCGGGCGCCGGCAAGCACCACGTCAACAACCGGCTGTTCGACGAGAATGAGCCGTCCAGTCCGCCTCGCTCGCCTGAACGCAAAAAAGTGTTCAAGGACAAGAACAACCACTTCGAGTTCGGTGACGGCGAGGACGCAGCCGAGCAGGATCGTCCGATGAGTGCCCGGGGTAGCAAGAAGGTGCCGACGCAGATCGACTTTGCTTCCTTCAGCGTATCTCCGAGCGTCAAGGACAAGACGAGGCCGGATTATGATCGTCATTGGGGTGATGGTGTGCAGCCGGTAAGCGTGCTTTCATATCACGACATCGGCACCACTGACACTCTCCAGAATGATCCTTCGCCTGTCAAGCGCCCGATCAAGCACGCTCCACGCGTAGAAAATGAGAGTCACTTCTCGATCGCTAACTCCTCCCCAGCAGCGGCGCACGAAAAATCGAAGTCGCTGCAGCGTCAGAAAGGCATGGGTCTGTACCAGGATCCTCTCCACGCTGATGAGCGCACCGCTGTCCGCCCCGTCACCGAAACGAACAAAATGCGCCGTGGCGATGACTTCGCACCGCACCACACCATGGGAGACGCCACGCCTTCCGCGGCCGACAAAGCGAAGGAATTTCTCAGCAAAAACGCCGGCTCTAACATGTCTGCCCACACGCGCGGAGATTTGGACTCGAGCTGGGACTTTGGCACGCCGGTGCAGGAGAAGAAGGTGCGTCATTTGACCCGCATTCAAACTCGGTCTTGAGACACTTACTGATATATTTGGCAGATCTACAAGACGGCAGGCAACGGCATGGGCGGGCGTAAGGACTCGTCGCTGCTCTGGGGCTTCGGTGACGAGAGTGATCCCGAGGAAAAAGAGGCTAACATTGCCCGTGATAGACGAGGGCGAGGCGGGCAGCGGCAGCAAGCGAAGGCGGGTGCTGGAGAGTACTGAAGTGACCGACTGTGGCGAGCACGACGAGCATATGCAGGTGATCGGGGAGCGCCATAGCGTGACGTACTGGCCGATAGGGGATGGGCATGAGATTGTGTTGATGGATGATGGCTGCCGCGGCGATAGTGTTACGGCGAACGATGAAGTGGTGCTGCAAGCGATAAGCGGCAATGGGACCAAGAAGCAGGCGGGTGTGAATGAGCGCGCGAAGCATTTCTTGGAGTAGGAGAGCATGGAGTCCGAGCTGCCCATCTCCGACAACGACGCTCAGACATGGGAGATGATCAGGCATTCGAGAGTCAAAGGCGTCGGGCGAGTCTAGAGTGAGTATGGTCGGATGTGAAGCATCAACGGGGATGGCGGTTTGTTGGCATACTCTTGGAAGGTGGAACGATGGTGGCACTGAATGTGCGGCGTTGCATGCATACCTGGCGGCATAAGTTTGCACGATATGGCGAACGAGACGGACGGATCGGCAGTGACCAGAATTATACTGCATAGCCCGTAGTTCGATATGACAGTCGTGTATCCTGCTATTTGCGATGGGGCCTGATCATCGTTCTGTCGTTGTCTCCGAAACCCGGCCTTGGCAAGCTCGTTCCTTCCCCTGTAGTCAGTCAAATCTTCAACGTACACTTGGACCTTCCTCTTAAGCAGACCATTGACGTCTCGCGCTCTCGAGTACCGTGTACAATCTGACATCATGGGCGACCACGACACCTTCCGTGCACTCCCCGCCATCGCGCGCGCAGGCACCGGGATAGCCAACATTGCGCCAGCGCGCTCACGCACCGATCCCCCTGCAGCGACGCAACCGTCGGAGCACAGCCACCTGCACAAGCGCTTGCACTCCAACACCATCACTGGACGCGTGTCACACCATCGACACCGCAGCCGCGCGAAAGAAACAGTACAGTCTGCGATCGACCTCGTGCCCCCCATCAGCTTCGACCACCTTCTCCGCCGTGATAGGAGGAGTCCCGACTCCAGCAGGAGAGGCAGCGCCACACCACAGCAGCAGCGCGAGGAAGCCGAATGGCGGTCGCAGCAGCAAGCAGCGCAGGCGCAGGCGGAGAGGGAAGCGCGGGCGAGGGTGAAGCCCGAGCATGTCGCGAAGGCTAGAGCGGAGAATGCGAAGCGCGAGGAGGAGCTGCGGCGGAGTCTGAAGCACGTGGAGGAGCTGGGCATGAGTAACACGCGGCAGCTGGACGACACGTACTATGCTATACTGGAGAAGGCGGCGATCCTGCGGTCTACGGTGGCTAGCTTGCAGGCCTTGGCGGAGGAGAGCAGGAAGATGCGGGGGCATTTTGACGAGGATGCGAAGAAGTTGGAGGAGGATACTTTGCGGACGCTTGATGGGTTCGGGGGTTTCGACGAGCAGGAACGCACGATCGATGAGTTGGTGGAGAAGCTGAAGCGGAGTAAGAGTGATACTGCGAAGCTGAACGAGCGGCTGGAGTCGGCGAGGGAGCGGGTGGCGGCATTTGAGAGGAGGGAGAAGGAGAAGCGGAGTAAGCGACGAAAGCAGTGGCATGCGACGTGGGGGACGCTGGTGGGCGTGTTGGTGCTGATTATTGCCGTGTTGGTGTTCAAGAATCGTTGGCATATCGTGGAAGACTTCAATCTGACTGGCGAGCTGGCAGAGGGGGTGGGAGCGATACGAATACCAGACGTGTTACAGGCGAAACCCAGACCGAGCGAGGATCCGTATTTACATCAGCTATTCGATGGTCTGTAGCATCGGATGCTAGCAACGAGTGACAAGGAGCCCCTCGGTTCTCACTTGGAAGTGGGTACACCTCTGATATTCCCACCCCGCAACCAGAGTTCAAGTTGCATGGAAGTCGTGCAATAGCGTCAGGAATGAGAATAAGTGCTCAAGCGAATTCGAAACGTATTGTCGGTGTACGATAGACAGTACATACGGTGGTAAATGAGTAGCATGCCACCAAAAAATTGCAAAAATGAGCTACGCAGGGCTCGAACCTGCAGCCTCCTGATTGACTCCGTGATTATCGTAGTCAGGCACTCTACCATTGAGCCAGCAGCCCTCTTTGATTTCAGTCTTGATTCAAAATATATATATATTAGCCGCAAAATTTGGCTGATGATTCACCTCGGGTCTTAGCCCTATTGAAAGCACCAAGCGCTCCCATGACTCGTCCTACGAAGGCTTGATTCTGACAGCGATTCTACATCCTTTGCGGATCAAGCAGCCATTTGCAGAGCACTGAGGCAAGGCGACGCGATCGGGGAGAGGTTAATTAATGGGTAGAAGCAGGCGTGAGCCCTATTCATGCGTAATGCATAAATCGCCTCCCTCCCAGAGCTCGATATGGGCTCAGAAATCGTTCTCCTCCGGCAACCGCTCCGTCTGCGATCCCACTACAGACTCCAAGCCTAACTACACAGGCATATATGCATGCGCACCAGCTTTCTCGCCTTCCAGCTCGGATGGATGGGCTTCCATCTCATGCACAATACTAATCCCTGCTTCGTAAGGCCGTCCGTCTCCATGCAGCTCTCTGGTCGGGACACCATCCTTCTCATAGCTATCGCAGGGAGTGGCGTGGATGCAAGCTTAGTAAGCCACGTCGTGGCACGATCGAGATGACCTTGGATCGGCTGCTTTTGGTACCGCTGTTGCCTCAGTGTGTGGCAGACGTATAGGCCTTGCTGCTGGCGAACAGGCGCGTGGTGGTCGCTCTTCCGAGGGCTGACACGAACCTCTTTGGTGCTGCCGTTCCTGTTGAGTGCTGCAAGTCTACCTTAGTCGTCAGCGTTGTCGCCGTCCTGCCTTCCTGCGAGGAGTCGGTCGTAGGCACGCTAGCTCGCCGCAGGTAGACCCGGCAAAGTTCTGCAGAAGCATTGAAATACCGCCCGCGGATGCTGATGAAATGTTTCAAATGCCGTAATGTGAAATACTTGAGACGCGGCCGGCAGATGCGTCGATGTTGGTACCTACGGAGATGTCGCTGGCGAGAGACATGGTGTATAGTGAGACGCTTGCGCTGCTCGTGGATCGTGAGTCTTGTTGCGTCGAATGCATTCCGAGGCCGCGTGATGGCACGTACTGCCTGTCCTTGAGGGAAGAGTGAAGTGCAGCGCTGTAGAAGGAAAGCGCTCGTACGGAGCTGGGTGTATGCCTGTTTGGCGGATTGCGATTCACTTACCCACCCAGTAGGGAGCGATTCCTTCGAGTGAAGCGAACTCCAGAGCGTCGACTGACGAAGCGAGGAAGCTCGTACGATAGTGAGCGGCTTGAGCGTGGTATCCACGAAGCTTGCGTTTGATAGGCAGCTGTTATACTGCTGATCATCTAAATGAGGCAAGACTGGTATCAGGATGATCGAGCGAACAGTCCCCCGGACTCCGGATAGCATTGACGGTGTCAAAGACCGAGAATAGCCTGACGTCTTGAACTGAATCGTGGTCACTGCGAACGTGCCGAGATTCCGACAAAGACCCGTAGGAAAGAAGGTAGGTGTTGATGATACATAGGCGCCTGAAGTGGTCCTGGACTTCCGATCAATATGGATAGCGTTTAACACCTTGCTATGTCAATACCATGTCGTCGCTGTACATTCTCTCACATCAATTCGCACAACAGTCTTCTGCTCCAGCCGCCGGCCGTGTTCGCCCGTCTCACTTGGCATGGCCATTGGCCTTCGCGCTGCCGTTGATACCCTTCTTGGCAATCATCTCCGCCTTCACCCTCTCAATCTCCTTCTGTACACTCTGGTCCAGTCTCGCCTTCAGCTCCGGTCGGTACCCGAACGCGAACAGCACCTCCATCCACACGAAAAAGGGCGCTAGAAAGATGGCCTGGACCAAATTATCCAGCAAAGCCGGTGCTCTCCCTTCGAAGACCCCATGGCCGACGAATTGTGCCAGCCAGGAGAGGATATGTACGCCGATGGCGATGTAGTTGGCTTTCATGCCGTAAGTCGATGTCAGGTGGTTCGCGTAAGCTGTGCCGCCTAGCAGTAGAGGGGCAAGCATGCCACCGGCTACAGGTTCCATGAGGATGTAGAGGCTGCTGTATATTAAGCAGGCGATAGTTCCAGCGTTGGCTGGGAGGTTTGGTATGGTCATCCATGTGGGTAGTGGGATTGCTGGGGTGTTGGTGCCCTTGTGGATTGTCAGATGGGATCGTGGTAGACTTTTACTCGAGCAAGAGCTGCGTACGAAGAGGAAGCCGGTGAGGAGCAATATAGGCACACAGGTGATGTGGATGCCGATGTTGACCTAGAGGTGGCGAATGGTCAGACGGGAGTGGTTCGTTGGTGTCCGGGACGGCAGTACCGGATCATGATGGTATGAGCCATACTGGAGCCATGTCAGCGAAGACCGGTTCTCACGGCGTGTAGCAACCTACAAACAACAGCTGCTTCTCGAGATTCAGGGCCATGTTTGCGGAATGGACGGCTTGGCGTGGTGGAAGTATCAGGAGGGCCGGGAGCTGTCGTTTCTTCTGCCACCGTAAAGCACACGCATCGAGCCCACGAAGAGGAGCAAGCGCAGCACAGTCAACGTGTTGTTGCGTGGCCTTGGTGAGTTCTACATGTAGTTCAGTTCCTTCGTAAGACGCCCTGTCCCGCGATCCCGTGACCCGATGCCTCCCGGATCGGACGAAATCGGCGGCGGACCGAAGGGGTTTAGTGCGACTCTTCCCTTTGCTCTGTCAAGCTCCTCACCTCCAGCAGCACACCCCATCAACGACCACCCTCTCCCTTCACGAACCATCACCTGTCGCTTTGGGAGCGGCCATCTATACTTCACACCTTCCCGCGTCTCATCATCATGTCCATGTTCAGGACGGCGCTCCGCAGCAGCGCCCGCGCGGCCGGTGCGCTGTCTGCCAGCAGCAGAATTGCTTCGGTACGTACGGCACCTACATCGCGGCGATAGAGCTTCAACGGCGCACACAACCGGCGGCCTACAGCTCAATGGCATATACACTCACGCTCGACGCCTTTTTGAGCCGTGTTCGGAGCTCCTGGGGAGCTGCCCAGCAATGGCGAGCCCTTCCGAGGTGGCTTCAGGGACAGCGCGCTAACGTCACGCTTTTCCATTGCAGCAACGAACCACACCCGCCATCGTCAACACCGTCACCCGCAGCTATGCCGCCGATGCGAAAGCGTCACCAACTGAGGTCTCCTCCATTCTCGAGCAGAGGATCCGTGGTGTGCAGGAAGAGGCTGGTTTGGCCGAGACGGGCCGTGTCCTGTCTGTCGGGTAGGGGCAATCAATATCATACTGCCAATACGAGCACGTGGCTAACATGTGGCAAAGTGACGGTATTGCGCGTGTACACGGCATGAACAATGTCCAGGCCGAGGAGCTGGTCGAGTACGTGTACCCGCGCAGACGCCCACAACAACATGAGACTAACAGGATGCTAGGTTCGCGTCCGGCGTCAAGGGCATGTGCATGAACCTCGAAGCCGGCCAGGTCGGTGTGGTGCTTTTCGGTTCCGACAGAGCTGTCAAGGAAGGCGAGACCGTCAAGCGTACCGGCCAGATTGTAAGCACTACTACTCTGACAGCACCCCGCATATGAGTCTAACATCCCTAGGTCGATGTGCCTGTCGGCCCCGGTCTTCTTGGTCGCGTGGTCAACGCTTTGGGCGAGCCCATTGACGGCAAGGGGCCGATCAAGTCCGAAGAGAACCGCCGTGCCCAGGTCAAGGCTCCCGGTATCCTGCCTCGCCACTCCGTCAACCAGCCCGTGCAGACTGGTCTCAAGTCCATCGACGCCATGGTGCCCATCGGCCGTGGTCAGCGTGAGCTCATCATTGGTGATCGTCAAACCGGAAAGACTGCCGTCGCCCTTGACGCCATGCTGAACCAGAAGAGGTGGAACGACGGCAACGACGAGACCAAGAAGCTCTACTGTGTCTACGTTGCCGTTGGCCAGAAGCGGTCTACGGTAGCCCAGCTTGTGCAGACGCTTGAGCAGCAGGATGCCATGAAGTACACCATCATCGTCGCCGCCACTGCCTCCGAGGCCGCGCCGCTGCAGTACGTACAACATGATCTACTACTTTGCCAATCCTGTAACTGACGGAATCATAGATATATCGCTCCCTTCACTGCTTGCTCTATGGGTACGTACCTTCCCTTATACACCATATCCTTCACATCTCGTCTGCCATTAACCAGCATCTGACAAATAACCAGGTGAATGGTTCCGCGACAACGGCAAGCACGCCGTCATCATCTACGACGATCTGTCCAAGCAGGCCGTTGCCTACCGTCAAATGTCCCTGCTGCTCCGTCGTCCTCCCGGGCGTGAGGCCTACCCCGGCGAGTAAGTTATATCAGACCGAAGCAAGCTAGTGAACTCACGCTGACTGTCCGCAGTGTGTTCTACCTCCACTCCCGTCTCCTTGAGCGTGCTGCCAAGATGAGCGATAAGCACGGTGGTGGTTCGCTCACCGCCCTTCCCATCATCGAGACCCAGGGTGGTGATGTGTCCGCCTACATCCCCACCAACGTCATCTCCATCACCGACGGCCAGATCTTCTTGGAAGCCGAGCTCTTCTACAAGGGTGTCCGCCCGGCCATCAACGTCGGTCTCTCCGTGTCCCGTGTCGGCTCCGCCGCCCAGCTCAAGGCCATGAAGCAAGTCGCCGGTTCCCTCAAGCTCTTCTTGGCGCAATACCGTGAAGTGGCCGCTTTCGCACAGTTCGGCTCCGATCTCGATGCCGCGACCAAGCAGACGCTGAGCCGTGGTGAGCGCCTGACGGAGCTGCTCAAGCAGAAGCAGTACTCGCCCATGGCCGTCAACGAGATGGTGCCCCTGATCTTCGCGGGTGTCAACGGTCACTTGGACAGCGTGCCGGTGGACAAGATCCTGACGTGGGAGGCGGACTACCTGAACAACCTCCGGACGAACGAGCAGGATCTGATGGCGCAGATTGAGAAGGACGGTGCGTTGAGCAAGGAGTTGGAGGCCAAGTTGAAGGAGAGTGTGGTCAGCTTCACCAAGAACTTCTCCGCTTGAGCGAGAGGGGGTGACGGATGAGTGAGGAGCGCGGGGGGAGGTGTTTTGCAGTGTACAGTACAGACGGTACGCTTTGAGGCTAGAGAGCGTCGCGGCAGAGGGGTGAAGCATTGTAGATACGCGGGTACTTGTTCCGTTTGTTTGACAGTGCACGCAGTCCGGTTGAGGTGACGTGAGTGCCTGCCTCGACCTTGACTGACAAGGCGCGAGACCGTGGTGAGGTGCTGAGGATGGCTGGTGCAATGCTATAGCAGCGTCAACTACTCATCAAGGTCATTTGTTATTCGTCGTACTGTCTCATCACACCACGACAACGTCAAACACTCCCACCCTGCAATCCACGGCGCAGCGAGGCCTTGTGCTCATGCTCGCAGCTTGGCATCACTGAGTACTTCCATCGACGCCCTGACGCTGGTCCTGGTATGGTCCGGCTCGCGTACGCGGTAGCACGGCTGGTTTGATGCTTGATGCCATGTGTGGCTCGCACAAGGTGGTCAAGCGGGGGTGATGCGAGCGGCTGTGACTCGCCACACGGCATCAGAATGACAATATCAAGGGCTGCATCACGACCGCCATCGATGGTCGAGCACCGCCAACACCACCCGTATAACAGAGGCGGTCTCACCGCACACTACCTCAGGTAGCTGCCCAGGACGAGACAGCACGACGACGACAGCTCCGTGAGGTCGCCGGTGAACGTGGGGTAGGTAGCACACGCGATTCCGACCCACCCGGGCGACACTCGCACTGGCACTCACGGATCCAGGGTCAAGACATGACATGCACAGATGTTGTCAAACATGGCCCATCGGTGAGCTACGAGCTGACGACGAGGCCGCACCTCGAGGGCGACTCAAAAGTGGGGCATCTCACCTACAACCGCACCGCCCACCTCCATCCTATTGGCCCGTTCCTCCTCAAGCGCCCCTGAGGCCGCCCAATTTTCAAGCAGCGAGGGGAGAAAAGAAGGCAACCAGAATGTCTGCATGTTTGGCTCGGCAGAGGATGCGGTCACGCCCACACCCCTCTGCCTTCCCCCCCCCATCTTTGCACACTCGCTCGAGAAGATGGACTGTGGGGCGACCGGATCGAGCGCCTCACTATTATTGTCTTTCGGGTGGTGCTGGACGGCCGTAAATGGGGAGGCATTATCTTAGAAGCCGATCCCTTCCTTTGTCGTACATTCTCTTGTGTTTGATTGTCCACCTGAGGATGAGCGAGGCTGAGGAATAGACGTTGAGACACCGGTGCTTGTTTTGATCACCGCGGCTATTCAGTGGCAGCCTCACGAGAGAGAGATTCGCTGACGCTTTGGTTGTTGAAAGACCTTCGACGAGTCGGTCAGGAAGGAAGTGCGTGAGTGAGACGGTGGCAATGCAGATCCCGTCGTCGTCGTCGTCGTGACGGGCTGGACCCATGTCCCTTACGGCCAGCTGTGGTAGACGATCGCTGACGACTTCTTACACAGGGCCGGACTAGTTCAACGATGGACCACGGCCAATGGTTGCCGCAAGAGGGCTACCATACGACGGATCAGTATGGTAGCAACTATCCCAACGAGCGCCATGGAAGTCTCGCCTCGCAGAACTATGGCCACCAACCCGGACACTACGATCTACTAGGACCGCCAGATGCCGCTGTGCCCACCCAGCCATCCAACATCGACACCGATGATATCGTTCGCTACGTCTCAAAGACAAACAGTGCACCCTACGCGGCAGGCCAGCGGCCGCAAGCAACACCCCAATTCATACCACCTCGCTTGTACCCTGCTGCATCGGGGCAGTGGGGCGAGCCACATCCGGGATACCATCAACATGGCCTCGGCGGACAGAGCTCGACGACGGCGAATGACTCCGCGTATGCGTCGCTGAACGCCACCAGTGGTCCGCTTGCTCCGCCTGCCCATCTGTACAATGGCCAAGCTTTCGACGACGGATGCAGCCCGTTCGTCCTCCCGCCCAATCACGTAGAATTCGAGTGTGGAAGCAATGCCGGGACCGAAAGCGTGCTGTCCGAGTCGGCGCGGCGACATGGCCATCCCCAGGGACTGCAGAAGAGACCAAGGGTAAGGTCCAAATCGTTGATGGAGCCTTGCTGGTGCGGCAAAGCACTGAAGAACCCGTCCGATGCTCAGTAGGTATTGTGCTTTGCCTGCAATCCCGCCCGCCGATTCTGACCGTCTCGCAGGAAGCACAGTCTGCAGCATGCCAAACCTTTCACTTGTGAGGAGATGGGCTGCACGCGGAGGGAAGGCTTCGCGACCCAGAACGACCTCCAGCGCCATCGCAGCTCGGTGCACCACCTGATACCGCTGGTGGGCAGGACGCACGGCTTCATCTGCACGGCCTGCCCGCCTCCGCAGGCGGGACAGCGGCCCAAGTTCTGGCCGCGGCGGGACAATTTCAAGGCGCATGTGAAGCGGAAGCATCTCGGGGTCGACGTCGAGCATCTCATCCAGCTGTAAGTGCTCCGAAGCTCAAGCTACCGTGTTTAAGCACTGACACACCCCAGATCTGCCAGTCCAAGACCCGACGATGCAATGACGGCGGAATCGGGCTACGGGTCCCACATCGACCCGCACGACCAGGCGTACCAGCAGGAGCTGTCCAGTCCGACAGTACCGGGTCTATCCGGTATCCTGCCGCAACCAGGTGATTATCTCTTCGAACTCGGCGACTCGCTGGCCGGGGTGGGCGTGGGCGTGGGCGTGGGCGTGGATGCCGGGCCGCTGGCTGACTCCGGGCTGAGCAGAGAGCCAGACTTTGGCGTTCATGCTGCCGACGGCCGGTATCGGCTGTCCGTACTCAGCGGCGCCGCCGCCGCCATGGAGAGCGTGAGGAGGTCGCCAGCCGCGTCGTTTGCGTCGATGCCGGTGGGGTCGAGCATGGGCGTCGTGCCGGAGCTGGTGCTCAGTCAGTATGGTCCTGAGCCAGGGGTGGTGCAGGGGACGTTCGAGACCCTCAAATGGGATGCTGGGGTCTACGATCAGCCCCGACGGGATGACAGAAGTAGCGCTGGGATGGAATTCGAAGCGTCGAGGCATGGTTCCGGCGGGTTCATGTGCCCAAAGTGCCCCAAAATGAAAAAGCGGGAGTGCGACCTGCGGTACGTTTGCAGCAGATCCCCGCCTCAGCGATAGCCTTCCTTTCCAGCTGACCATTGCCAGCCCCTCCCAGGAAGCACATGAAACGGCACACCCGCCCCTACGGCTGCACCTTCCCCTACTGCTTCAAAGCCTTCGGCAGCCGCAACGACTGGAAACGGCACGAAGGCTCCCAGCACTGCCTCCAGGACATGTGGAAGTGCATGCTCCCCACCGCGTCAGGAACTCGATGCACCACTTTCCTCCACTCCAGCGCGCTCTTCGCCGCCCACCTGCGCCAGAGCCACCGGGACACCGTCGGCGGCGGCAGCAGCAGCAGCAGCGAGCAGCAGGTGGCGCTGTACTGCGAACGCATGCACCTGGGCGCGAAAGCGCACCGCCGCTTCTTCTGCGGCTTCTGCGATGCCCTTGTCCAGCAGGATCCGGGGGAGTTCCAGAGCGCGGCCGAGGCGCGGTACAAGCATATTGGGGATCATTATGATCAGGGGGCCTGGCGGGCGGAGGATTGGGTGTGCGTTGAGGCGGGTAAACCCAAGGGACTACTTTCGGTGGAGGAGAGGGGGAGGGCGATGGCGAGGGCGAGGGGGAGGTCGTCGTGTAGGGGGGATGATGACGGCGGCGAGGACGAGGACGACGAGGATAGCGATTTGGGGGAGTCGGGGATTCCGCTGCCGGCGCTTCGGTCGGGGCTCCTGGTGCCGTGGGTTTATCCTTCTTGTTCTTCTTCTTCTTCTTGTTCTTCTACTACTTCTTCTGCTCCGGTATTTGGTTCAGGTGTCAGGGCGCTGAGTCACGGAAATGGGAAACGGCGCAAGCTGTCACTGGGTTTTGATGCGGATGCGGATGCGGAGAATATGATTGATGATGGGGAGTACCTCCTATAACGACAGTTTTGATGACGATGACCCGCTTCACGAGCTATGAGCTATGAGCTACGATGTAGGTATACAAGGTAGATACAAAGTAACAGTAACAGCCCTGGCAATTCATTCCCCAGCGCAAAAAAACTCAATGCCGTCGAATACTCTTCCACACCCTCCCCAGTCCAAGTCCTCCTCCCGCACGCCCGCACTGCTGCCGCTGCCGCTGCCCGGCGAAAGCGCCATGCGCGCCCGTCGAGTCCTCGCTAATGGCCAGCGGTGCCAGGGCGAGCGGGTCCGAGTCCGCCACCGCCACCCCGCTCGTCTGCGTGCGCTGCCAGCTGTAGAGTTTGTCTTCTTCCGAGGACGAGCGCAGCTCCGGGCGGGTGAGGGTGAGGCGGAGAGTCATCTCGCGCCCGCTGAGGTGGGAGGAGCTGCGGCTTCGATCGCTGGGTTGCGGGCGGAGCACGGCGACGCCGGAGTCGAAGGAGGCTGATGGGGCGGTTTTTCGCGGCTCGTGAGGGGTGAAGCCGGTGGGCGTGGATGGGCCGTCTGTTTCTAGGGAGGCATCGTCTTCATCGGCGCTGTCAGAAGACGTTATGCTCTGGATGGGGAACGAGTCGTCTGTGGGGGTCGATTCCGGGGAAGGAAATCCAAACTCGAGCGCTTCGTCAAAGCGGTGTTGGGAACCGAGGTACTCGCGTAGCTGTTTGCGTGCTTCCGGATCCTGGTAGTAGGTTGGTTCGGGGAGAGGGGCTGCCGGCAGTAGCATGGGATCGGTGTACGGCCGGGAAAGTCGAGCGAATACCACCGCGGTCTGGGCCGGTGACGGTGATGGCAGGGATGGCATTGGCGCCAATGTTGGGGGTGGGAGGACCAGAGGCGTCAGGGCGAGGGCGCGGTGTATGGATTTGCGTTTGAGCTTCGTTGCCACGCGTGAGGGAGAGATAGGCGGCGGCGGAGGTTCTCTGGATGGTGGGGGAAGGTTGTTGGCACTTGGCGATGTGCGAGCATGCTTCCGGAAGTAAAGATCGAAAATGCCCATTTCCGCGTCGACGTTGTCACGACTGTTTCGAGACCGCACATCCTTTTCTTGGGAAGTGTCTTCTCCCGGAGCGTCTGGTGCTTCCGTCGAGATGATATGTCGAGCGTCCGGGGCGCTATTCCCATGAGATGACGAAGGTCGGGTCGAGGAAGTCCAGGCACTTGATCTTGTTGACCTTGCCTCCACCTGTACGTCTCGACGCTTGTCCGTGAGCAGTGTTTGCTCTTCCTTGCTGAACTGCTGCCGCTGCACCTTCTCCGGCAGACTCGAAAACCACTCAGCCTGGTCCTTGTCGATTCGATGGGGAGCAGGTTCCACTTCGGTCCCAAGTACTTCATCCGACAGCGAAGGCGGATGCGGGCATTCATGGGCCGAATGTGGACGAATCGGCAGATTTGCCGATGAGGTTGAAGAGAGCCATGTCTGCTTGCGACGTTGCTTCCTGCGCTTTCGAGCAGCAGCTTCTTGACCGATACGGAGGCGCTCGAGCGAAGAGAAGTACTTCTTCCTATACTAGCGATCAGTGTTTGCTCCGACGTCATGGCCAACAACGATCCATTAGATGGTGGACGAATGCACGCAGACGGTTTCAGGTATGTGCTACTGGCTGCACGCATACACCTGCTCGAGCCCGCTGCTTGACCGCCACTTGATCGACTCGCGACTGTGTGACCAGGTCCGTTCATGCCATCCACGATGATACAGCTTGTTGCAACGTTGACTTACTGTATCGATAGAGGGAGAGCTGCATACTCCTCTGGCGTGATCATCTCCATACGTCCTTCGGACAGGCTTCGATGGCGGTGGTGTCTGCTCGGTGATCGACTCGCAGGCCTGGAGGTCTGCTCTGTGACTGCCCGTTCGAGTGCGGGAAGGGCATGCTCTACACCTTGTATCCTGGGGTCCGGAGAGACCACAGCTGACCCAGCGGTTCGGGTTGGTTCGGTGCACAGCATGGCGGATATTGCATGTGGTCCGCGGTAGGAGGTGGGCCGGCTCCATGCAGATTCCAGCATCTGCATCGCGTGTGCGCGTTTGTGTCACCGTGGCGTATACCGGCTTCCTGATCAAGCCAGCGAATCCCAGTTGCTTCGTTCAGCGATGTAGAGCAACAGGCGGTCACGCGGATGTAGATATGGGGACGAAGTGAGACCATTCTTACCACCCAGGCTGGTTATAACGGGTTCATCAGGCACTTCCCATAGGGCCACAAGGCTGATGAGCAGGATCATCAGGCTCATCAGCGCCAAACAGCTGCATGTCAGCAGACGGGACGGGACCTGGCCTGGCTCGGCGTCAGCACGCAATCATCCGGATTGCGCTGTTTGCCGTATGACTCTGTGCCGTCCGTCCTCTCCTGTCTTGGCCCCATGCGCGCCCATCCGTGGACAAAGACACGCAAGCCTCGCTGGGGGCCTTGCTTCGGTTCGCCAGAGACACGAACGCGGCGTCCGGACGGTGGAGAGGTGGTGACCAGATGGGTTCAGCCGGCTTCACGCCACGCCCATTGTTCGACCGGCACGCGCGTGGAAGAGGGACAATAATGCCTGCCTTGTGTCACATCACACTACTCCCGCGTGATGAAGGTGATGGTGATGGTGATGGTGATGAGCAAGACGAGGAACGAGCCCAGTAGGTGCCTCGCATCATTAGCGCAACGGTCGAGCCGTTCTTTAGCCGTTGCCTGCTGCAGCCAATCATGATACACCCTGCTCAACCTTGATATAGGTACATGTACTTAGGTGTGGGCCTGGGCGGCCTTGCTTATGGAAAGGGCCAGGAGAGCACTCTACTGGCTGTCCTTGTACAACCGAGTGTCTCACATCATTCAGGGACGGCCGCGATGGCTCCGAGAAGCTCCCATCGGGCCATCGTTGACGAGCCTGCTCACGGAACGACCTCCTTACATATAGTACAGCCCTCACAGAAGCGGCACACGTACTGACCCGCTCAGATTGGGTGGCACCGCGTTTGCATGAGCAATGTCCAGCCCGCCGGGACCGCACCACGCATTCATCCATGCTGTGCAACCCGACCGACCCCAGACATCCCCTCACAAAGGGCCATGGAGATTCCACCTCACAATCGCCTCGGCCGCCAGCATGAACGCTCTCGTCTCCCCGTGCCCCTCGAACCTGACCGTTTGCGCACATCAGCAGCTTCCCGCTCGCCATGCTTCACCTCCCCTCCGCGCTGGATCGAGCCTGGCCGAGTCGGTTTATTGGTGACCATCTTGGCGTACCATACCTCATACCGGCAGGAGATTGTGTCGCTTTCACCGCTGCCATCCACAGAATTACTGCTGTACCAACGCCGTAAGGATCTCTAGCGTTCGAGGGCAGGTGGTAGAATGTACGTGCCGGACTCTCGCTGCCCACCAAGAATGACGAATGGGACCAATGGATTTCCAGGGACGACCGCAGACTGCTGGCCCCCAATCTCTCACTCAGCATCCCTCCCTCGCGCTCACCCGTTTCACATACAGTATGACGTTGTTTTTAGAGTCGCGCCTGCTCGTTCACTAATCACTGTTGTTTCCGGGCCACTCCATTGCCTGTCAACTCCCGACAACGCTGCAGCTACGGCCTGGTTGGACGAGCAATGGCTTGCAGGAGCGTCTGGAATCTTTGGCGTAGGATTTACCCCCGTATCTACATGTTCACAGTCCGCATTGTGGGCGGAAGAGCCCGCGATTTGGAAGGCTACGTGTAAGGTACATATTGGCGACGAACACCGGAAGCTGCCGTACATTACTGAAATTGGCGTACCCGGAATGCGGTTCTGAGACACCCTCTTCCAACCCAGGCGAGCCATTGGACCGTCATCACAGCCGACGAACGAGTTGTGAGGACCTTTTTGTGCTATCGAACACACACCAATGGACTGGGTCCAACCATGCTCACATCCGACATATCATTGTGGGACAGCTTCATGAATGCCGCCGTTTCTTTGCACGGCGAATGTAGGAATTGAAGAAACAATCCTGAGGCAATATTGTTTGGAAGGCGACATACGCAGCTCATAAGTTTATCGGACACACCCTTCCCCGCGCCTACGCCTCAGCCATCGCATAATAATACTCCTCATCCAAACCCTCCCGACTCGGCACCTCCCGCTCCGCCACCTTGACCCCCTTCACCCGCGCCTCCAACGCATCCCAATCCACATCCTCCCACCGCAGGTTCAGCATCCGCAGCCGCACGCCCCAGTCCTCCATCATCTCAATCAGCCGCGTGGTATCCTTCGTGATGGGCTGCTGGCTGAGGAGCATCAGCAGCCCGTCCAGCCACTCGGCAGCGACGTGCGAGGACTGCGGATACAGCTCCAGGAGCACCGTTTCCTCGTCGTTGGTGTCGGTAGTAGTGGAGGCGAGCGAGTGCTTGTTCGCTTTGGCACGCGTGCCCAGGATCGTGACTTTGGTGTTTGTGGTCTGCTGATGAGGAGCCTGCACCGAGTCGTGCCCGTTGGCTTCCTTGAGCGTCTCGTTGCTGGAATTGTTGCCGTTGACGAGCGGCTTGTCGGAAGCCGAGACATTGCTGTCGACCGACGTGACCATGTTGAGGTCCAGCTTCTCACTCAGATCGGCCACCGCAGGCTCGCTGCTCCCCTTCGTGCTGAAGTCTTGATAGTGCAGCCAGCGCTTGTTGCGACTGAGACGGACGTAGCGCCAGCTCACGCTCGCACCAGCACCCAAAGCCGTCGTGGGAAACCAGGAGCCCTGCAGCAGACACCGTATCCGCTGCTCCTTCATGAACTGCAAGCTCTCCTGATGCAGCTGCTCGCGGACCTGCGTAAGGTGCGGGCCCCAAGCGTCCTCGTAGACCTCGTCGATTCCTGCCATCTGCCACCGCCGCGCGGTCTCCAACGTCACACTCCGCAACTCGTCCTCGATCTTCCCAACCTCCGTCCTCCTGCTCGCGGCGCCCACGATCCGCTCCACCACAATCCGCACCACCTCCTCGATCTTGAAGAAGTCCTCGAGCTCCGCGCCCGCCGCCTTCCACATCCGCATGAACGCGTTCACGGCGGCAGTGTGCAGTTTACCCCACTGCAGCAGTAGTGGTCGATACAGCTTGTCCACATTCGCCTGGCTATCCAGCCCTCCGCGTGCACTAATCGACCGCACGTGTCCGCCGGTGTAGGCTTCGGTCTCGGACGCCTCGTCGATCTCGAAGTGCTCGTAAAGTATCAGCGTCACGCTCAAGCTGGCCCGCGCCAGCGGACAACGCTGCTCTCGCGGCTGCACAGATTGCTCCATGAGGATCTTCTGGTAGGCATCCTCGTTCCGCCGAGCATAGTCGACGAGATCCATCATGCCCAAGTAGCCCGTCTCGTCGAACTCCCACGCCGGGCTTTCCGTCTCAAAGCCCAGACGCCGCCACTTCTCCGGGTGATGCCGTTTGCTCCCCTTGCCGTGCGCCTCGCCATTGGCATCAGACGCGTGCGGCTCCGGTCTGCTCAACAGGTGGATGGTCTTGAGCGCGCGCTTGTGCTCGGCCAGCTCGACGTTCACGCGCACCTCCTTCCATTTGCGCAGGAGCACCTTGGTCAGCCCCTGGAACTCGATGATGGCAGCGGCTAGCGGCGTGCTCGGGTCACTCGCCGCATCGCCTCGCATGAGCATCCCCACACCACCAATCACCCCCAAATCCTGGAGACGCTTGATGAACCTCGGCCACTCGTGCTCGCCGCCATGAATCACAGCGTCGCGCATGAGGGCGTTGATGAGCTGGAGGGCATTGGCGCACAAGGTGTGGTCCGAAGCGCTCAATCGTTGCACGAGAGAGTCGAGGAGGCCCGGGTGGTTGTCGAGGGCGGGCTTGATGGCCTTGAAGCCGAAGACGTCGGCACTCTGTCGCCGGGAATTGCTGAGCGGACGGGAGACAATCAGGACCAGCAGCGTCAGTACATTCCGCACGATGTTAACGAGCGGGTGCGTGACCGCCAGCGATACAGCCTATTATCCGCCGTCAGCATCAACTCTCTCTCTCTCTCGCTTGCGTCCTGTATCGCATGAACCCACCTTCTCAATGACAGCTCCATCCACAATATCCCACCCCATATCCAACTCCAGCAGCGCATCCAAACTGCCAAACGCATACGCCTGCATATTCCCCGTCGTCTCCAGCACCGCCTGCCTCAGCGCGTACAGCCCATCGCCCTCTATGAACGCGTCCGCGAACGACGGGTCGCCCAGCAGGCTCTGCAGCTTGAACACCGCATACTTCCTCGCGCCCTCATTCTCCGCCACCAGGCCATTGATCAACGCCGCGACGTCCGGCGGGTCTTCCATCGTGCTCCCTCCCCTTGTCTCTCTCTCGCAGCGGATGATGTCTCTTCCCCCCAACAACAACAGAAGTCGGCGTTTGTATGCGTGTGGGTCGCGGGGTCAAATGGGTACTACGCCCTTCTCGCTCAGGATCTGGGAGACCTTGCAAATACAGACGAATAGCAGAATGGAGAAGAGCAGGCGGACATGTCGGAGCATAGTGTGTGAAGTCTGAGGGGTCCCGCCCGCCAAGCAATCGGATAACTTTGAACAATGGGCGCTCAGGGGAGTGGACATAACGTGCGGATAGTCGTAGGACGCATTTCGGAAGTAGTAGTCTGAGTGCAAAGGAAAAAGGGCGACATGTCTGCAGGGTGGTGTAGGAGGTGTAGACTACAGAGGTAGGTGTTGACGAGCTGCAGTCGATGCTTTGCAGGTGCAAGAACCTCGTGCGGATCATGGCTGGTATTTCCTCCGAGCCAAAGACCGCATTGAACCACGGTCAACGGTCTATCGAAAGTCGAGGCAGGATGAGAATGGACAAACAGCGTCTCGGACGTTGTCATGTTTAACAACATATCTACAAGGCACGGCTCGCCTGACCGCGGAAAGAAACGTCAGCGTCGTCTAATAGCACCAGCGATGCCGCCGCTGGGTCCATCTATGTACGAACGCCACCAACACCATGCGAAGTAAACTGCAAGACAGCAAGTCGGCGAGAGGCCATATCACGGCGGGGCCAATGGACCAAGTAGACGGCCCGATGCATGCTGGCGTTGCATCCCATGTGAACTTCCACTCCAGAGGCTGCTGTGGATCGCCCCAATGGCCTCGTGTCTGCGACTCCGAGGCGGTATTGTGCGCAAGTGCTAGAAAGGTACCATGGTGATACACCTGCTAGCCACCAGCGCGCCAAGAAGGGTCGTACTGTACCTGTAGATCATCCAATAGATCCACGGAACACCGATATCCGACCGGCAACGTTCCCGGTGTCTGGTACTGTGCAATCCCCTCAATTTCGCCACCCCACGTTCCATATTACATGCGCGATATCCCTGGCCGTATTGATGGTCTCGCTGACCCTGCCGAAGAGCCCCACGGCCATGGCGTCGTCCTCGTCGTCCTCGTCATAAGGCATGAGCATGCCGCTGTTCGTCCGCCGTAACGAACCGTCCAGAAACTCATCAGGCGCCGGCGTCGCACTCCGTGATCGCGAGGAGGCGAAGTTATCCCGCCGACTGCTTCTCGCAGGCTCTTCTGTCGGACTCGCCGCCCCGAGCGAGGACTTGGGATTGCTCGCGCCGAAGGACCAGGTCGAACTCGTATCCGGTTCGCCGCCCTCCTCGTCCTCGTTCCCAAGGAGGAAGTTGCTCGACGGATGACTCGGCCTCAGCGTCTCTTGCGAAGGACTCGGCGACAGTCGGCTGGCACCCCAGTTTTTCCCAAAAGTATGATGCTGCTGGGCGTCGCTTACATCCGGGCTGTCGGTGCGGTATTTCAGAGTCGTGTCTGGTAGGCTCTCGATCATCTTCCGGCCATCGTGCGAGCTACTTCGACTGCCGTCGCTGTCCCGCTTCTTGCTTGGCCGCTTTTTCCGCTTCATCAAGATCACTCCGTCATCGCTGCCGGACTCCGAAGACTCGGTCCGGTGCATTTCATCGTCAGACTCACTGTCAGCTTCCTCGTCCGGGTCCTCCTTGGCCTCAAGAGCTCTGCACTCCTTGACTCGGTCACTGAAGCGGATGTGGCGTTTCGTATGGCACTCGCACGGCGTGCTGTTGCCACTGGTGCTCCTGCTCGTGAAGTAGTCGATCGGATCCCTGCTCGGGGTCTCCGAGTGCGGCTTGGAAGAGATGTAGTCCGATTGTGTCCGCTGAAGCACCGATCTCCGTGACTCCTTGCTCTGCTGAGCATACACGGCAGCCGCGGCTTGCGAGACGAGCGAGGAGGTGGATATCGACTTCTGCAGCATCACTTCCGACATGCTCCGCTTCTTCAGAATGGGCTTCTTGCTGATGAATGAATTGCTCTTCGACAGATGTGATGCCGGCTCCGAGTATTCCGACGTGACCGGGTGTGTCTCCGCCTGCTTCAACGGACCGTATAACCATGTGACGTCGCTCTCTTTCAGCCAGTTGAGGGTCTCCGGCGAGATCGTCCGCAGATGGTACTTCGACTTCGCCCATGTACGCCAAGACGCATTTTCCAGCCGTGACTTCTGCCCGTACACCTTCCGCTGTGACACGATATGCCTCCAACTCGACCAGATGTCCTCTTCTCGCCACTCGTGGCTCAGATAGTCTACGTGCTGACTCGGCTCCTGCTTCAGTGCCGTATCATCCGAGACAGTCGGCGTGGGTAGTGGCGAGTCAGATGCGGTGGTCTCGGTGGTCGTGGATCCAATGGGTTCCTCGCTTGACTGCGACTCGGCGTAGCTATTGCTCTGCTGGTAGAACTGGCCGTAATCCGGAAAGCTGATGTCATCGTCATTGCCGAATTTGGTCTCCAGGGATGATATGCTGTGGGTAGGGGTACTGTCCGACTCAAAGACTGGTGCATTGATCTTGGCGGTGGGAGGAGGCGTGGGGATCGAAACGGACGGTGGGGATGGTACTCGTTCTTGGTATACCGCGGGCTCGATGAAGGAGGTGTTCGGGCTCGAGGACAGTGCAGGCGAACCGATGTAGAGGGAGTTGGAGGATGCATGCGCCCGTCGTAGTCCCGTTGGCTGGTAGAAGACCTGCCCGTCTGGCGTCGGCGAGGTCGTGAGGACCTCGGCCATAGTGGTCATTGGTATGGTGATGCGGAGGTATTCTCGCGTGTGCCGCCACTTCTTCGTGCTCCTCCTCGACAGTTCGTGCAACTCTTCTCCCCTATATCGCGATCCAAGCGTTCCAACTTTTCGTGACGGTGGAAGGGCCGCGTGATGCAGGGCCTCGGCTACCGGCGATCGTTCCGGGGGGTTGCGCTCATGATCATGACGGGACGTTGCTCCAAGAATGCTGATGTTGAAGTCAGAATAATAATCATGAAGTAATGCCGCTTGCTAGCTAGTTGACAGAGAGAAAGAGGATGGGGCTGACAGCGCGAAAGACGCTCAGGATAGCGTGCGTTTACCCTCGAAGAACTCACTCCACCCCAGGGCCGCCGGATATGTGGGTCGCGAAGGAAGTATTCTCGGCCTCGTTAGCTAAAGCTTTCCTATCCGCGGCGAGGTGGAAGGGATCGCGGGGCCTCGTAGATTGTGCACTCCTTGGTCGCACAGCAGCGGGCAAGGCATTGGCTATCGAGTACTACTTGGTCGTAGCATCAATAATGGCCCAGGAAAAGTTCGTCGGCTGAGCGCTTCGTCGACCAGCTACTAGTGAGTCGCTGGTGGACCGTGGTGAAGCGTCCTTGCAGCACTCCCGCATACAACAATGTGGGTCGAAGTGAAGATCTGGAGTACGTACCCGCGCGACGCTAGACGGAAGCAATAATGGAAGAAGAAGGGGTCCCTTCCAGCTCTCCTGATCTCCGCCTCCGCGAAACCTTTCTGACAACCCGCCCCTGAATGACGTGACTTCCTTTCTGGGCATCCGAGACCATACCGATTCTTCGCCACCCATATCTTTCCTACACTATGGGATATATACGGTACTCTAGCGACGGTTCGAGTATTACATGATGTGCGTGCGTGCGTGCGTGCGTGCGATCAAGTCGTCAGCATCCACAAGCAGCCACCTTCCAACGCTCACCAGCTCCCTCAACATTCGTTATCGTGCACATCACACGTTCCCCACGAGCACTCCAATGGTAACGTGCTCATCGCCAAGAGCCTTGGTCCCTTCCTCTCCAAAGCATACCTACCATCTCATCCAGAAATCTATGCTTACCCTGAGCTCCACTGCCTGATACGGACGCCTCTCTGATAACGTGTACCTGGCACGCTGGGTTGCATGGCGTGTCACGCCCGCATTATGTAGAACTACCACTGGCGGCGGATCTGGGTACACGGATGCGCTTCGCCAACAACCACACTATCCACGCCGAGGATTGTCGGTCCGGCCACCTGCATCAAACCTCTGGTCTGGCACTGCAGCTCACTCTAGCTGCAGCGGGTTCCCGGCAGAGCTCCTTGGAGTGCGATACTCGAGTACGACAGTCTTGAGGAATCAGGTGCGCTTACTCAAAAGACGCTATACACCATGCTCACCATCACGCCCACCGACAGCCAGATTTCGCAGACTCAAACTCTCTCCCGCTTACAGCCATTGCCCAAAGGACCTCGCCAAGCCTTTGGGGTCTTGCAAGAGCTCCAGATTACGACAGTATCCCATCACTCCACCTTTTACTCCCATCAGCATGTGCTGCTCCACCAAGGCTTGAAACGCGTGCGCAATCAGCGTTCTCCCACAGGCGTCGAACCTACTCCACATAAGGTTGTGGAGAGCATCAATGACGCTTCACTAATAAGCTGCTGAGGCGCGATTGAGCGGATAGTGCCCCTTCAACCAAAGTAATCCGGCGATAGGAAAGGTACATGGTACTGTGCCGTGGCAACCCGTACTACGCCACGAGCACCTCATGCAGGTGGAAGCCACGCATTCTTCTCGCCGTTGGCCGCGCCGACAGGCCTCTCGGCATCTGCCGAGTCGACGCGAGTGACTTCACGGCAACAGTTCTCTTACGTCGTATCTCTGATACGACCTCCAAGTGGCGGCAAGAGCGTGCTTGCTGTTGCACACAAGCCTTTCGAGCTTGCCATGTCCGTCCTGAACACGATCCTGTACGTATTGCAAAATTGGGGGTAGGACATTTATCTCCGTGTCTCCTACGTACTGTACAGATACCTTCCTCATACTGCCGCGTTGGAGGTCGACAAGCCGACTCGCCGAACAGCGTACATGTACCCGATGGTACCAAGGTACACCAACAGACCCCGAGAGCTACCGACTAGTCGCCGAAGATCGAAGGTACGGTACACGTACCTCACACAACAACATCTGTCTGCATCCCCATTCCGTTCTCGACACACACCTGCAGGAATAGTGGCGCCTGTCAACGCGCTTATTCCATGCGGTCCTGATGAACGCTTATTTGATACGACCAGTGCATGCATTGAGATTGATGGACACAAGCATACAAGCACGTTCTTGTTGGCGCCCTGCACCCTCGACGCCATCGGGCACCTCTACAACGAATGCCTATCAGTCTCCAAGGCACGACTCGCTCCGAACACGAGAATTAACCGCTGGTAGCAGTTGAGGTAGGTAGGTCTGTCAGTTTTGAGAACTCCGAGAAGACCCAAGTCCGACGTTCTTCACTCTTGTCCGAGCCCGAAGCGCTCATCAGAAGAGAAGTGAAACTCTGCGTCCCCAACCCATCTTCTGGACTAACTCGACGAAAAAAGTGCTCCACATCGCCCCGAGACCGCCATGCCGTCCTGGCTCTCGCTCCCACGCTGATGATCGAGGACAGTAAGTTCGTCTTCACATGCAAGTCACACACGGGGCGATTCCAACACCCATGCACAGTGGATCTGATGGATGGCTTGCATATGCGCGACGTCTGCCGCTGCACGCCCGTACTACATATGTACTGAGTGTCTGCCACCGCCTATCAAGATCCACCCACTCGCCACCGCCCTATTGGCCAGCAAATCCCGCCACACATGCCGGTGGGTGCAGAAGTACATCAACCCTTTCGCTCTTTCCAGGCGATACTTGGCGCAGCCTAGGACTACCTGAAGTAGCTGCAGGCACTCCGAGTTCACCCGACGCTCTTCCGATCCGGTCACAGTTCACGCTGGGCCGGCAACGGCAAGCTGTATGCTGGCTACCAAGGCCGGCAGGCATTCCGGCGTCCTTGCCGCTTCGAGAGAGAGATCGGAGAACGAGGACGTGGACTAATTGCGTCGCAAAGGCTGAGAGATTCAGCCCCCTCGATTCGTGGTCGGAAGATCAAACATCGGATGAGGCTCGACCGGGCCCTCAAGTCTTGCAGCTCTCATGGAGTTGCAGTAAAATACCGTCCGTCCTGGCCAAGAGCTGGACGAAAGCCAAGTGACAGGTGAATACGCCTGCGAGAGCCCCAGCGTGCATGGACCGGTAAGCAAGCACGCACTCAATTTATCAGCACATCACGTTCCCCTCCCCTGCCTCCCCACCCACTTTCTGACCCCCATCCACGCATCCGGCCTCGTCTCCACCCCCCCAATCTCCCTCCCAACCTCAAAAACCGTTGCCACGCCCTCCAACCCCCCGACAGCAACGTGCTTGCCCGACTGCTTCTCCCACGCCAACTTGTTCAACGACTTCAAGCCAAAAACATCCCGCCTCTCTTGCACACCTCCAGGATGCATGGCGGAGCTCTCGCCTGGCTTGGCGCTCGCTACGGGGACTTCCGTGGACACCAGCAGATCGTAGATATCCAGCACGCCGCCCCCGTCCACGCATCCGAAAACCGACGGCCGGGT
>NAJQ01000145.1:0-15538 GCA_005059865.1 Friedmanniomyces simplex
CAGATGTGCTACGATAGAGTGCGCATACCCAACGCTCACACCACCCTCGCACCACTGACTGCCGCAGGGCTACGAGCTCACGGAGGAAGAGTGCAATGTCTCCCTCGCCGACTTCAAAGCCATGTACGTGGACGAATCGGGCGCTGTACAGCGCCAACGCCTCGCCTTCCACGCGCGACCCACCCCGGAAATGCAGAAGAAATACACCCCCCTCCCCCGACCCGGCAACCCCGAGCCTGCGCCTGACGTCGGCACCATCCACGTCGAGTTCTCGCCCCAACCGAGCGTCGGCATCAAAGACCTCAAAGCCTTCGCGCAGCTGCTGAACGAGAAGAACTACCACACCGGCATTTTCGTGGCGCAAGCTGCGCCCACCTCTTCCGCGCTCAAGATCATACCTTCTATTCTGCCGACGGTGATGGAGATTTTCAAGGAAGAGGATCTGCTGGTGAATATCAGCCGGCACGAGCTGGTGCCCAAGCATACTCTGCTGAGTCCGGAGGACAAGAAGAGGTTGCTCGAGCGGTATAGGTTGAAGGAGACGCAGCTGCCGCGCATACGGATGGATGACCCGATGGCGAGGTATCTGGGACTGAAGCGAGGGCAGGTCGTGAAGATCATTCGGAAGTCGGAGACGGCTGGCAGGTACGCGAGCTACAGGTGGGTTATCTGAGCAAGGGAGGGTGCAGGGGTGATTTACGAGCGTGGAGTATGGCGTTTTTGTCTCGCCGTTATGGTGGTGTACCTTTAGGAATCGACGTGATTTCAAGGCCTGCTTGTTACAGGGCAGCCTAGGAGAATGTCGAGGGATGCACAAGCCATCTCCGGCGGCATACTGTAGCTACTCTTATGAGCCTGTCGTTGATGCGCCAGTGTAAAGTGAATGCTCCTACTCATGATCAGCATTCTTCGTGGTATCTGTCCTATCGTGATGCCTTCTGAGACGATATGAATAGTGAATTTGTTTCAACACTGAATCCTATATCAAATTTGTTTGCCAACTTCAAAATTCCGCTTCAAATCTTCTCCCTGACAACAATACGCTGCACCGGAGAATAAAGCTATAGCCGGCGATGAGAGTACAAGCAGTTATACAAGATCCAATCATAAACCTGCATCGAGTCAGTCTGCCGTCATGGACAAGAGAGTAGGCGTCCTTGGAGGCGGCCAGCTCGGTGCGATGCTGGTCGAGGCCGCGAACCAGCTCCGAATACCAGTGAACGTTCTCGACGTGGGCCACTCGTCCGCCAAACAAATTAGCAGCATTGGCACTCACATCGAAGGCTCCTTCAAGGATCCAGAAGCGATCAAGAAGCTCGCCGACATCTCCGATGTAGTCACCGTGGAGATCGAACATGTCGACACGACCATACTGGAGAAGATTGCTGGTACTGTGGATGTGCAACCGAGCTGGAAGACCATCCGGAAGATCCAGGACAAATACGCACAGAAGCAACATCTGCACGAGCGTGGTGTGGCTACAGCCGAGTCTGTGGCGCTGAAGACGGCGTCAATGGAGGAGATGGAGAAAGCCAGCCGAGATGTCGGACTACCATTGATGCTCAAGTCACGGCGGGAAGCGTACGACGGACGTGGCAACTACCCTGTGAGGACGAAAGACGATTTCAACCTTGCTCTCGAGGCGCTGGGTGGCAACAAAGACCTCTACGCCGAGAAGTGGGCGAATTTCCGAGTGGAACTGGCGGTCATGGTTGTGAAGACGAAGGACGATGTCCTCTCCTTCCCGACTACAGAGACCGTACACGAGAACAGCATATGCAAGCTCACTTACACGCCCGCTCGAGGCGTCTCGGAAGCGATCAGCCAGAAAGCGCAGGAGCTCGCACGAAAGGCCGTAGCGTGTTTCGACGGCAAGGGCGTCTTCGGCGTCGAGATGTTCCTTCTCGAAGACGACACTCTCCTGGTCAACGAGATTGCGCCCCGACCGCACAACTCCGGCCATTACACGATTGAGGCGTGTCGTGTATCGCAGTACGAGGCTCACCTGAGTGCGATCCTAGATCTGCCTTTGCAACAAGAAGACTTACAGCTTCGCGAGCCGGCCGTCATGCTGAACATTCTCGGTGGCGAGGCGAAGGACTCACACCTCAAGATCGCACAGGCAGCTCTGAAAGACAGATGGTTGAAAGTCCATCTTTACGGCAAAGGCCAGGCACGGAAAGGCAGGAAGATGGGTCATGTCACCGTCTGCGCACCTACGATGTCGGAAGCCGAGCGGCGCATGCAGCCCTTGATCGATTTGGTAGACGAGGGTAAGCCTGCGCAACCCAAGGGCGTGAAAGGACAGCCAGCGAACGAAGAGTCGGCGAAGAACAAGCCACTAGTAGCAGTGGTCATGGGCTCCGACTCTGACCTCCCCAAACTGGCAGACGGCCTGAAAATCCTCAGGGACTTCAACATACCCTACACAGCCCGCGTCACCTCCGCCCACCGCACTCCCTACCTAATGGCTGAGTACGCTTCCTCCGCCGCGAGCGAAGGGATCAAATGCGTGATAGCCGCAGCAGGCGGCGCCGCCCACCTCCCGGGCATGTTCGCCGCCTACACGCCTCTGCCCGTCATCGGCGTACCCATCAAGCCCAGTCTTGGGGATGGCAGGGATAGTGTGCTGAGTATACTCAATATGCCGCGGGGAGTGCCGGTGGCGACGGTGAGTCTGAATAATAGCACGAATGCAGCGTTGCTGGCGGTGAGGATTCTGGGGGCTGGGGATGAGGCGATAAGGGAGAGGTATGTGCGGTATATGCGGGAAGCGGAGGCGGCGGTGAAGGAAAAGGATCGGAGATTGCAAGAGGTTGGGGCGGAGAAGTATCTTGAGAGCATGGCGAAGTAGAGGAAAGCCAATGGGATTCCACGTGCCGTGTTCCCTCATGCAAACCCGACTTCGGCGAGAGACTGGGCATTGTACAACCGCAGCCATTCATCGTCTCAACACCAACCTGCCTATCTGTACTTCAGCCAATGGCATAGCTTTTTGCCGCGTCGACTTGTCTCGCACATAGGCCGAGCGACACAGCAGCGATAGAAAACTCGACCGGAAATGGGCGTGCGGCACAGTAAACTGCTGTCCTTGAGCTCTGACGATCCTGCGTGGTCATGATGTGAGAGAGCTTTGTGCAGTCCTGGCGCACAACAGTCCGTGAGGTATCTACAGCTTCGACTCACTATCTACCTATATACCGCCTGTCAGCTTCTTCCATCCCGCAACCTCCCTCAAAAACGAGACAATTCCACTCACGCCGCGGACTCCCTCTTCCCCTTCACAAATTCATCAAACCACTGCACATGCTGCAAGAACGCCGCCTCCTTGGCGAACTTCGCCTCCCTCTTACTCATATCCGCGCGCACCGCGAAGCCATGCTCGACATCGCTGTACAAGCAGATCTGATACGGGATACTCATCTCCTTCAACAGCTTCTCCGTCTCGTGTCGCTTCTCCTCCGGGAAGATGGCATCCGTCTCCGCCGCCGCGATCGACAGCGGGCCCGTCATAGCTTTGATCTCGTCCGCCTCCACGAAACTCGGGTGGGCCATCGCGCCGACATCGATACCTTTACCCTTCGCGAGGTAGCGGGCGACGTATTTGGCGCCGAAGCAGTAGCCTACGGATCCGATCCTCTTCACGCCCAGGTTCGAACGCATCTCTTTGATCACGGCCTCGACGATTGGGTCGACTTGGCCAATGCCGTGGCCTTTGCCTTGCGGACCGGACTTTTGGAGCCAGGCCATGATGTCGAAGTCTCCGGGGCGGTTGAGGGGGATGGGGTCGCCTTCGAAGAGGTCGGGCATGACGACAAAGTACCCATTGGCTGCGAATTGGTCGGCGATGCTGGGAAGAACTCAGTCAGTCGCCAGGACGTGACCTGCCTGGGTAGGATGGGGACTCACAGCTGGGCGTTGATGAACTCATGGCCGATGACGTCGGGCAGTATGAGGATGGCATTGGCGGTCTGCTTGTCCTCGGGGTAGGAGAAGTAGGTCGAGACTGTACGCGATGATGAGCCGTGTACCTGCCAAGCTGAAGGAGACATTATTGCTGGGCTTACTCTCGCCAATCTTCTTGGTCTCGCCCTTGGCCTCGCCCTCATGCTTGACACCAATGGTGCAGCAGCGTCCGCCGGGGTTGGATGCCATTGTTATTGCTGGGTTGGGGAGATGATTTGAGAGGGTGCCAGAAAATATAGGACTACGTATTGACTTGAAGAAAAGAAGCAGCCCTGACGCTGATACATGTATCTGCCATGCCCCGCGGTCCACAGCTGTTATTGCGTGGACGATTCCATTGCCCCACCATCCCCCTCCTCTTCTCCGTGACCGGCGCTGTCGCGTTGCTATCTCCAACCTCCGTAGTCCTCGCTCGAGACCATGTAGGGTGGGCGGAGGTTCGCACTTCGAGCATGTTGCGACGACCACGACACGAGCCAATGGCTGTAGCAGGAGCAGGAGCATCGCTGTTTGCTATTGGTATACGGTGACTGTGGAAGCCGAGGAGCCGAGAGCAAGCCGTTCACGGCGCCGATGCAGGGGGGCGACGGATTTCAAGGTTGTCTGGTCGGGGAGGACAAAGAAGCGCGCTCCACTGTCATGCCAAGAAGGCCATGATGGTAGTAGGGGTGGAGGGCGACGACGACGAGCATGTCAAATGCGTGGCCATGCCGGACCGTGGTGTCAGGAATAGAGAGTGGCTGTGCAAAGATACATACAATACTGCGCCACATACCTCGTCCACGTAAGCCAACCAAGACAGTCGACGCGCCCTTGCCACGGTTATGGCCTTGACAATCTTGACTCTCGCATTCAACAAGCCGTTACCTTGCACCCCAGCATACTCGCTGCACACCAATCACTTTCAGAAGTCGACCCTAGGGCGCCTTCCGTAGCAAGGCCATGGCACCGATCCTCTACACCCGCCATGAATTGGCATATCTCGCCCGCAGAGCAGCCATCACGGTCGGACCGGCACTCGTCAGACACCAACTTACCACTCGCGGCTTGACGGTCCGAGGAGCTCAAGGCGTGACGTTAGGCGTGATAGCAGCCTACGTAGTAATCATCGCCATCCTCTGGAACATCCCCTATGTCCGCTACGTACTATGGCCGTTCAAGGTGAGCCTGCCTAGCCTGAAGAACCACCCCCTGCCCGGCGGAAATGTATTGACGCCACCGCAGATGCTCGTCATCGCCTTCCACGAGTTCAGCCACGCCATCACCGCCTGCTGCACCAGCGGCCGCGTCGAGTCCATCTCCCTCGACCCCCACGAGGGCGGCGTGACCCACATGCGCGGCGGCATCTCCGCCATCACTCTCTCTGCAGGCTACCTCGGATCCTCCGTCATCGGCATGCTCCTCACCTTCTGCGGCTTCGATATCCTCGCCAGCAAAGTCGCCAGTATCGTCCTCGGAGTCTGCTTCCTGCTCACGCTGTGGTGGGGCAAGAAGGACTGGTTGACCATCGTGACCATCCTACTCGCGGTGGGACTGCTCGTCGGCTTCTGGTTCATCGCTCACGCGGAGCCGCTTCGCTTCCTGGTCCTCTTCATCGGCGTCATGTCCTCTCTCTACAGCGTCTGGGATATCTGCGACGATCTCATCTTCCGGAAAGTCAACAGCTCCGACGCGAGCCAGTTCGCCAAGCGCTACGGCGGCTCGTCGCAGTGCTGGGGAGTCATCTGGTCGATCGTGTCGGTCATGTTCATGGCGGCGGGCATTGTCGCGGGGATTGCTGCGTTTCCGGAGTCGAGTGCGCAGCAGGAGAAGGATTCGGAGCATTTCGCGCCGACAGTATAGTCCCTTCATTCGATCCTCTCGCGCGTGGAATACGATGCATCGACTTCTGATGACCGCGATGGAGTTCACGTGAAGGGTAGATCCCGTACAAAGGCTTTGTTGCTAAAGGCTTCGCTGGAAGCGCTGAAAGCCAGCATCGACATCACCAGACTGATCGGCGGTAAACCATACCATCTCTAAGAGAGCGACTGAACCGGCCTGCATTGACTAGAAATGTGGCCTTCACTCCTCAGGAACCATCTAGCCTCACACCTACGAGCTTCATCAAGAACACAGGCAGGCCCTGGGGTTGACACAACGCTCTATGAGACTAGCTGGCGTGCTCGTTGCAGTCCTCAGTTCCGCCGTTTTGCGGTATGCAGATGTGTCGGCAAATGGAGACTGATCGAAGCTTGCGGACTGTCGACATACGCAAGGGTTGGCTCGGTGCCTGTATACGTATACGCGCACGACTGGAGTACAACTCTGAGGAGTTGAAATGGCGGGCTGGTGTGCGGCGTTAAGGAGGTGGTGGTGGTGGTGCACCGGGAACCGCGTGAGGTGTGGTCGGGTTAAAGTTGGAGCTTTATAGAGGAAGGCGCGATCACCCCCCTAGGCGCAGACGCAGTGGTATCGTCCTATTCGCACCTGTCAAACCCGGACGAGATGAAGTCGGGAAAGAGGGTCGCCGCCGCCGCTCTCCGCCGGCGGCGGGGAACCTGTCGGTGTTCGCAAGGCAGGCGGTGCAGCCGGTGGAGTTCGCCGGAGCTGAGACGCGATGATCCGGCTCTTAGGTATCGCAATCAATGTTTGCAGGATAGTCCCGAATTGATGAAGACTTCCTAGAGATCCACCACTCAACCAACTACCTACTCCGCTTACTCCCCTTCCCGCCCCTCCCCCCACCCTTCCCCTTCCCCTTGGCCCCATCTCCACGACCACGACCACCACCGCCAGACCCCATCATAACCCTAACACTCTTCACCGGAATAACCCCCACAACCTCCACCTCCCTCATCCCCTTCACCAACTCCACCTCCCTGGGCCAGATCCTCTCCCGATCCTCACTCTTCTGATCAATCTTCTTCCCATCCCCACCATCCTTCACCCACTTCCCCAGGATCTCCCGTACCGCTTTCCCCTTCTTCTGCTGGCCCGGCTGCAATTTAGCTTTGTACTTGTACTTCGCCAGCGCGCTCCAGGGCGCACAGACGGGGATGACTTCGAGGATCTCGTCTCCCGGCAGGGGTGCGCCGACTAGACTTTCCAACTGCGTCGAGTGTTCGGCGGACTCCTCTTCGTCGAGGGTCTCGACGCCTTCTTCGAGGTTCAGACGACGGATCTCCTCCGCCTCAAGGCCGGCGCGTTGTGCTTTCTGGTGCTGTTCGCGGCGGCGAGCGCGGGCTTCTTCCACCGATTCGGTTTTGGCGGATTGGGAGGCAGTTTCTGCTTCGTGGCGGTCGGTGGCGGCTTGTGAGCCGAGAAGTTTTAGGGCGAGCTGGCGGTCGGCTTCGTCTTGGTTGGCGTATTTCTGTGCGGCTTTCTTTGCTTTGCCGCGTTTGCCGCGGACGTGAGGAGCTGCCTTGGTTTTGGCGGGCTGTTGTGTTGTGCGGTCAGCAAGAGTAGATGCATCTGCCCGTGCTGTAGCGGACGAAGTAGCGGCACCCGGCTCGATCGCTTGCTCGTGCTCCTGGGCCCCAGCATGCTCGTCGCCATCATCACCATCAGCTTCTGAGTCGGAGCCATCATCGTTGTCCTCCTCATTGTGTCCCTGTTGGGACTTTGAAGCAGGCGCCGTACCATTCATCTGCAGCGGGTTGCTCCGCCGTTCATGATCCTCATCTGCGTCGCGTGCCGAGCCCTCTCCGTCGGTGAGCTGCGCATCCGGAAAGTCATCATCCTCATCATCGTGACCGGCTACACTGCCACCATTCGCTGCCGCATCCGGGAAGTCGTCGTCGTCGTCGTCGTCTCCATTCTCATCGGAACCCTTCGCCATAGCATCCGGGAAATCGTCATCATCTTCATCGTCCCCTGCCTCATCCCCTTTACCAGTGTCCTGCTTTCCCATCACGCCATCTTCCGCATCCTTCTTCGCGCCCACTCCTCCCTCCTTGAACCGATTCTTAACATGCCTCGCCTTGCTCTCCTCACTAATCCTCCACAATAACCCGAACCCCAACAACAACTGCGCAGGCGGCAGATAGTTCTTCTTGCCCCTAACCATGAACCCCCCAGTGCTAAGATACTCCCCCGTCGGCGCCGTCTTACTCACCTGCTCTCCATGAACCCACCACGCACTCATCACCGCCTTACTCTCCCACGCCGTGCTCGTGCAAACAGCCAGATGGCCCGCCTGACCTAACGTACTGGGCGGGATGGGCGCCTCAGGCGTCCCAGGGTTATTGGTGATGATGACTGATGCGGCGCCGTGGAGGTCGGCGTGGATGTACACGTCCCCTTTCTTCAGGTACCGTCGATACAAGATCTCGTTCTGCTGCGCGTCCCTGCCAGCGAGGACGAGGTACCCGTCGGAGGAGATGAAGTAAATGAACTTCTCGAACCACATCTGCTTCCTCACGGGGCGAAGGACTTCTTTCTCCTGCTTCAAGCCTTTCTTGAGGTCAGCCATGACTTTCTGCTCGGTGCTTTTCAGTGCTTTCTGCGACGCCTGAGCTGTGCGCTCTTTCTTCTCCGCGGCGGTGCGTTTCTGGTCGTAGTATTGCCGCGCGTTAGCCCAGGGGGAGAGGGCGAGGTCGATGTCGATGGTGAGTGGTTTGGTCTCTGGCTTGGCGTTGTTGCGCGCGGTGCCTGCGGTGGGGTTGTCATCAGCATCGCTATCGGACGCCTCGCTATCTGTTTCATCCACCATCTCCTCTTCTTCCACCGGCTCATCGTACTCCGAAAGTAACAGCGTGGCAGTATTCTCGTACAGCTTCAGCGGTAATTTGATCATCTGCGCCACGGCATTCTGCCGACCCTGCTCTTTCTCAATCAAGCGTCCGATATCTACCCAATCCATACCCTGTGCTATCAGTCCGTTGACGGCTGCCACCGCTTCTTCCACGCGCTCGACGTTTGCTTCGATCGCCACCGCTTTGCGTACATTGAGCTCTTGAACCGAGTCCAGGCCCTCGAGCCGCTTGGCTTGTTCCTGCCGAGCGTGCTCCAGCTTTCTTCGTGCGGTGTCTTCGCGCTCTTGGAGTCGCGACTCGAGTTTTTGACCTTCGAGTGAGGAGAAGAAGTCGTCGGCTGTCTTGTTGAAGCCGTCATACTCGAGAAAGGTGATTGTGGGGTCGGTAGCGAGATGTGCAGGTTTGAACGGATGGAAGTCGTCATACAGTAGATTGAGTTTGCCACTCTCCTGCTCGCCGTCCAACTGCTGCGGCGGCGCCTTGCCCTGCTTAGCCAGAATATACCCCTTCGCCGTTTCCGCGCTCGTGATCTCCCACACCACCCTCTGCGCCTCCTGCAAGCTCTCCAAGAGCTTCTCCAACAACTCCTCACTCGCCAGCACCTCCTCGGGTTGCGCGTTCCGATCATAGCCCGTCACATGCAGCGCGTGATCCAGCAATACCGGCGGGAACTCTGTCGTCGTGACCGCCAATGCCTTTCTCAGCGCATCCCCGCCCTTCTTCTTGATCTTCCTCCCGGGCTTCTGCGCCTCTTCCTGTTGTCTCTCAATAGCCCGCTGCAGCCCATCCCTCACCCGCTCTTTGGTGAGTTCGGGCACACCTGCATAGTTCTGCCGTAGCGAGAGATCGTACTTCAAGCCCAACTTGTACTGCTCGTGCTCTGCGCCCTCACTGACGGTCCGCAGCAGGCCCAGAACGGTAAGCTCGGCATCAGTGAGCACCACATTCCCGCCCGCATAGAATTCCAAAAACAGCCGATACAGCCCATCACTGAACTGTATCTCTATCACCCGATCCGTCCCAATCTGCTGCACCCTCGTCACCCGCCTCGTCCGCAGGAACTTCCTCAGCCGCGCCACAAACTGGGAAGGCGCGGCCGCGGTCGCTCGGGCGAAGCTGGTCAGGTGACAGCGGAAGCCGGAGTCGATGAGGAGTTGCTCGCGGTGGTCGGGCTTGGCGAACTTGAGCAGGAAGATGCGGGAGGAGAGGTCGTAGATGTTGGCCAGGCGGAGGCTGACCAGGCTGGCCGAGAGCTCGTGGGCGATGACGCGCACGTCGAGGGAGGAGAAGCGTTGCTTCATCGTGAATCCAACTTGCTCCTGCCGCTCTGGGATAACTTCTCCGCTGCAGAGAAGGTGCACAACATGCCCTGACTGCAGCAAAATCGAGCATGCGACTCAGATCTTGAGACGTCTACGTCATGTAGATCTTTCTGCCACCGCCTTCCAGATTCACACAGGTGCGGGGCAAATAACGAGATGAAACATGTGCGCGGCAGACAGCTGCGGACTTTTGGTGAATCTCCGTCTTTTATTAGAGCTCCCCTTCCTAACAACCGTCGTCCAACATACCACAGCATCCCTTCCCCACCATGGCTTCCTGCCCGCACGCAGACAGCGCTGCCCTCCACCCGCCCCGTCCCTCCGACGCCGTCTACCGCGAAGACTGCACCCTCTGCTTCGACTCCATCGACGACGCGTCCGGCCTCGACGTCTGCCTGCACTGCTACAACGGTGGCTGTGCCTCCGACCGCATCCACGGCCGTCTGCACGCTCAACAGGCCCAGCACCCGCTCGCGGTGAATATCAAACGCACGCGCAAGCGGAAACAGCCGCGGGGGGAGAGCGAGCCGCCGGAGAAGATCTCCAAGCTCGCCATCAAGGCCGAGACGGAGGAGGAGCGGTATGATGTTCAGAGCGACGTGCACTGCTTTGAGTGCGGGGTAGGTGGGATTGAGAAGGAGGGGAAGGTGGGCGAGACGGTGGACGGGATCCTGAAGGCCAACACTTTCGCCAAGCAGGAGGAGGTCAAGGCGTGGGAGCAGGAGATGGTGCCGTGCGAGCACACTCTATGCTTGGAGCAGGAGCCTGGTCGGGAGATTGCGAGTGGAGACCTGGGCCACTGTGTCGACTGCGATTTGAAGGAGAACCTCTGGCTGTGCCTCACGTGCGGCAATCTCGGCTGCGGGCGCGAGCAATGGGGTGGTGGCGGAGGTAGGAACCATGGCATCGCACATAAGGACTCCATGGGACACTACGTAGCCGTCAAGCTTGGCTCGTTGACGGCAGACGGCAACGCGGATATCTACTGCTACGCCTGCGACGATGAGCGCGTGGACCCGGAGCTGGTACCGCACCTGAAGCATTGGGGCATCGATATCGCGGACCGCGTGAAGACGGAGAAGAGCATGACGGAGATGAATGTCGAGCAGAACCTGACGTGGGAGTTCCGGATGGTGGACGAGAGCGGCAGGAAGCTGGAGCCGCTGTTCGGAGCTGGGTTCACGGGGCTGAAGAATCTGGGGAATAGTTGTTACCTGAACTCCGTCCTGCAGTCGCTGTTCGCGATGCCGGAGTTTGCGGCGAGGTACTATAGACCGGATGAAGAGGTCCTGCCTATAGCGAAGCCGGCGGAGGATCTGGAGGTGCAGTTGAGGAAGTTGGCGGATGGGCTGTTGTCGGGGAGGTATGGGCAGCCGGGCTCTTCGGACGTCGACACCTCGGTGGAGACGGAGGAGGTTCCGTGGCAAAGTGGTCTCGCTCCGGCTATGCTGAAGCATCTTGTCGGGAGAGGACACGCGGAGTTCAGCACCATGCGGCAGCAAGACTCGTTTGAGCTGCTCCTCCACTTGCTGAAGCTGATCACGCGGTCTCAGGCTGGTGCGCGGGGACAGTACAAGGACGTCACGGACCCGGTCGACTCGATGCGCTTCGTCATGGAGCAGAAGCTGCAGTGCCTGAACTGCAGGAAAGTCAAATACCGGCAAGACGAGATGGAGAACCTCTCAGTCGCCGTACCCATTAAACGCTTACCCAAGTCCAACACCGCCACCATTAGTGCCAACGACGACAAGGCGGAGAAGGAGAAAGAAGAATTCGAGCCCGTCACCCTCAAACAATGCCTAGACGACTTCACCGCCCCCGAGACCGTCGAGCTGACGTGCTCCTCCTGCAAGCAATCAGGCTTCACCAAGCAATCCCTCTTCAGGACTTTCCCCACCATCCTCGCGGTCAACGCGCGGAGATTCGAGGTTATGAATTGGGTGCCTACGAAGCAGGACGTCCCCGTGGTTGTCGAGGATGGGGTTTTTCATATGGAGGGTTATCGCAGTAAAGGGAGGCAAGAGGAGGAGGAGGAGTTGGCTGAGGATGAGCAAGCGGGTGGTGCTGGATCGGGCGGTGGTGGTGGAGGTGGTGGGTTCGTGGCCAACGAGATGGCGCTTGAGATGCTGATGGCTATGGGGTTCCCAAAAGTGCGGTGCGAAAAGGCTTTATATGCGACGGGCAACTCGGACGCGGAGGTGGCTACCGCGTGGCTGTTTGAGCATATGGAGGATGCGGATATCGATGAACCGATGCAGTTGCCGACTGGTGGCGGGAGTGGAGGTGCAGGTACCGGCCCAGCAGACCCAGAAAAGATCGAGAATTTGGGCAACATGGGCTTCAGCGCCCCGCAGGCCCGCCAGGCGCTCAAGGAGACGGGAGGGGATATGGAGAGGGCGGTGGACTGGCTTTTCTCGCACCCTGACGCTACGGGGGATTTCGGGGATGATACTTCCTCTGCTCAGCCCACTGACTCTACCAATGCTGCGCCGACTTCGGGAATGGTGGCCGAGGATACGCAGCCCGCGCACTTCCGTCTGAAGAGTATTGTCTGCCACAAAGGTTCCAGCATCCACGCGGGGCACTACGTGGCTTTTGTTAAGAAGGCGATGGAGGGGAAAGAGGGGTGGGCTTTGTTTAATGATGAGAAGGTGGCGTTGGGATCGGATGCGGAGGAGATGGGGAGGTTTGCTTATATTTATTTCTTCCGCAGGGAGGGGGCGTGAATGGAATCGGGGGGGGACGGTGTGAGAGGGAGTATTGGGGAGGGAGGTTCTTGATAGAGGGCGCTACACTTTGACGGCGGCGGCGGCTGGGAGGGACTCTTGCGAGCCTTCCCGTTACCAAGGATGAGGCTGTCACGGTCTGGCTGCTGAGGAGGCGGCGGGACGCGGACGCGGACGGCTAGGCTACTGATGGCGGGCGCACAGGTGAGAGAGAGGCTTGGGCTGGCTGGTTTCGTCTCTCCACCAGACCTGGCCCGGCTTCCTGGTTCGATAATCCATCAGGTAGGCAGTAGACACATAGCAGTGGTCAAAGACCTGGAGCTACTTCATGTCTAAACGACGGCCGGCCTCGACCTCGGCAAAGCCTGAGCTCAACCTCGTCTCGTCTCCTCAATCAAACATGCCTTGATCGGTACTCTTGTTGCTCCCTACCATTAAATCCACGTCCTATAGGACTTTGAGATCACTGACGGTGTGTTGATTTATGGATACCGTCTCGATCCTCACAGGGCTGACACACCACAGACCTTCAAAATTACGTGACGGGAAGTTTACGGAACCCATCGAAGGAGGCGGCCCTGCTGGAGAAGACCAGGACTCAATGAGGTCGACACCGTCACTCATGTCACGAGCTTGACCTATTGCCTGGCCCGATGTCTCGCCTCCAGCCGCTCTCTAGCCACCTAGACCACGACGGAAGCAACATGCAAACCACCCAACACCCCCTCCACCCCCCCTCGCTCCCAGAACTCTCCACAACTCTCCTCCCCGCTCTCCAAGAAAACTACACCCACGCCTCCGCCTCAGTCATCCAATGTCCGGACCTCACGCTCCCGCCTTTCCACCTCGCCGCCCCGGGCCTCTCGGGAAACGAGAGCGTGGCGGATATAGGCGGGCAACCGCATCTGTTTCCCCGGCCTTTGCTGGGGAAGAGGTACTCACTCCTCGCGTGCGCGGAGCGCATGGGATTATCTTCCCCGGAGAAGGGGAAGGGTATGCTGATCGGGGCTGGCGCGGGTCCCTTCCATGTCCTGGGAAAGAACTCCGAGTCGGCGCCAAATCTGAGTTGGGGCCGGGGTGTGGATGGGGAGGCAGAGGGGGAGGTGGTAAATCGCACGTGGTATGCTATGGTTGAGGGGTTTACGGAGAAGGATGGGAAGGCGGACGTGGTGTGTAGACCTTCTCCGAGCACCGAGTGCGCGTTAATGATGAATCTCTTCGGTTCAGCCGGGGACACGGGCCCGGTACTCAAGATCACGGCGCGGGGCCGGAGGGGGGAGACGAAGAGTTTTACGGAGTGTATCCGACGGGCTCTGGGAGAAAGCTACGGTGCGGAGAGGCAGGTCAGTCTGGGAGGCGTGTTCGTTATCAAAAAGGGCAGAGCGCTGTACCATGTTATGCCTGACTTCCCTCCTGCGGAGAAACTGCCTTTTGCCGACCGGCATGAGTTGAATAGGTGGTTGACTTATCACGAGTTCCCGGCTCCGATGGTGTGTTTGGCGGTTTTCCACTCTGCGGATCCGGAGGGGCTGGGGTTGAGGATGGAGCATACGCATTGTTTCTCTGCTGTTGAGGGGAGGGATGCGGGCGGGCATTATCATGGTGATATCTTGCCGGGAGAGGGTGGGGCGGGGGAGGAGGAGGAGGAGGTGGAGTATGAGGGTTATTTCAATACGGCGAAGACATTGTATAGGATTGATCGGCCCGGGGTGGCGTTGAAGGGGGATTTGCATGATTGAGTGGCCGATGTCATGCCCGGTGCCTGGAGGGGGAGACCGCGAGAGATCCTGGAGACGGCGGCGAGGAGAACGCGAGGGAGTTCATTTGGAAGTCAAGCGTCTGGTTGTGGTCGCTGGCGGCAGATCAGTGTGCGTGCCTTCCATCACCTGCAATGGCTCCATGGCAACTCGGACGAGGAGACTACACAAGTACTCTGAGACCCGACACGTCCCGGTTCAGACGACGTGAAATGGCCGTGACGTTGATATAAGTGCCCTTCATGTGGTCGACAAGATTCAATGGCAACAGGGGTGGCTCGACGACATAACAACGTTGTCTACACACGAGCAATGCTTGCCTCTCCGTACTATCGCCGTGCCAGACAAACGCCGCGTGCGACATGGCCTTACAGTAGAAGAGGGATGTGAGGGCTCGGGGAGTATCGATGATCAGGTCAAACCGTGTGCAAAGATGATATTCCGCAGCTAGTTACACTCTCATCTGCATCTATCGAAAGGCTTTCCAGTAGACAGGCACAGCCTACTCACATCGCACTGTGCTATCCGCCTGCCTTACTTCTACCACTGCTTGTCTTTGACCCTAGCCTAAGCAGTGTACGTGCTGGCGGACACATTGCCACCCCGCCCAGTCCAGTTGACGTGGATGTTCTTGCCCTCGGGGTACTTCTCGCTCGCGTACTCAGGCTTGATCAAGAACGTGTGCGCGCCGAAGTAATCTCTCTGCGCCTGCAGCAAGTTCGCCGGCAAGTTCTTCGTCCGCAGCCCGTCGTAGAAGCTCAGCGCGGTGCTGAAAGCCGGCGTGGGGATACCCCACAGGGCGCCCTTGGACACGACGTCACGCCAGCCGGGCTGCGCCTTGTGGATGGCCTTGTTGAAGAAGTCGTCGAAGAGCAGGTTCTCAAGGTCGGGCTGCTTGCGGTAGGCGGAGGTGATGTCCTTGAGGAAGACGGAACGGATGATGCAACCACCGCGCCACATGAGGGCGATCTCGGGCTTCTGGAGCTTCCACTTGTACGTGGCGGCGGCCTGGAAACATAGTCAGCACAAAC